>JAUZNJ010060479.1:0-27936 GCA_034780135.1 Jordanella pulchra
AGCCTCTTTTTAAAAACATCAACTGTCTCTGCAGCCCTGAGGTTCTGAGGCAGGCTGCTCCAAAGACGAGGACCATACTGGTGGAACGAAGTCTCCCCACTTTGGGGAACAACTAAGCTGCCTGTACCACGAAGGCTCATAATTTAAACGCAGGTCTAATAAATATGTAGGCCAAAGACCATTAAGACATTTATAAACTACTAAGAACCTTAAAAATAATCCTGAAATGCATAGGGAGCCAATGTAGCGGTTTTGAAACAGGAGTAATGTGTTCCCAACCCCTGGTCCTCATCAGAACTCGTGCCGCTGTGTTCTGGAGTAGTTGTAAGCTAGAAAGACTCTTTTTAGAAAGAGCAGAAATTAGGGAATTACAGAAATCCATTCTACTAGAAATTACCCGGCTGACAGACTTCGCTGAAAAAATAATTTTATTTTGATGAGGCCCATATCAGAAATTACATATCACTGCATTAAACTACAGGAGTCTTTATTCATATATCTCCAGTTTACACAGTCAGGCAATAATATGGAGGCCTCAAGATTATCTATGTTACCAGACACAAACTCTTAAAAGTAGCCCCTTTCTGTTGCCTCTTTAACCATTGATATCAGATTAAAAACAATGCAGGGAATTATAAAATCCAACAAGATGGAAAGAACCATGTGGTGGGCTTAAAGGTTTAAAGCAATATTAAACATTCTTGCCATTAAAGATAAATGATTTAAAAATCCATTGCATATTTTTTGGGCAAGACTTTAGTGGTGAGTCCATCAATGGTCAAACTCCTTGAAACTTAAATGATTCTTTTACAACAACGACAACAACAACATAAATCAGCAAACAGAAACTTTGAAAAAAATTGGAAAGTTGCTTCATGATACAACTCACATTAAGTAGTGTAGTTTATCACTAAAAGTTATTGACCGCTTCTCTCATGGAACCATCAGTAGAAACATTTAAAAGTAGACATCCCTACAATACTCTTTGTTTTGAGATTTATTAAACATCCTCATGATAATTGGCCATTCTAGAAAGCTTTGTGGTCAAATAAAATTGGAAGACAAACGGATCTAAAAAACAAAATGGTTGTAATGGCTCCAGGCTTTGTTAACAGAAATCAAATATTTTTTTTAACTGTTTTTCCATCTGTTTTCTGTCTGTTTCTTTCTTTGTCATCTATTTTATATTTCTATAGTGGCCAGTAATGGAACTGGTGCTCGACATCTGGGTTGTTTTAATCATCAATATCATAACCAAAAAAAACTTGGTGATTGATAACAGTTGAATTGGCCTATTTTCTTACTTGTATTCAGCTTTTTCTGTCTTCCTAATAAAAAAAAGTATAATAAAACATTTGAATTCTACAATAATTTAGGCCTGTATAATTTCTTGGATTTACCAGGGAGAGAATCAAATATCATATTCTAACAGTTCTTTTTTCTATTTGCTTGTGTTTAATAACTATGGCACAGAAACAGACAGGAAGAGACAAGGATTAAAGCTTCATGTTATAATGTTTTACAAACAAATCCAAGTGCACAGTTCATTTTGCCACGATACTGTTTCCAAAGAAACTCCCACTGCTCATTAGCTCTCTGTGTCACTTATGAACACACCAGTGTGTTATACTAAGAATACACCAGGTTTTATATGACAATAGTTCTATACTTTTGTTTGACTCTAAGTTTAAATGGAATCAGACATAATCTTAGAAGCTAGCTTCAGATGAGACTGTAATGAGGTAACTCTCAAAACCAGGTAATACAGAAACCTAGTTTTTTCATATATTGAAGCTCCACAAATATATAGATTAGTTATTAAATAACATCTTAATGTGAGCGTGTGCTAAAACCAGGAGAAACAAACTTGATTATTTCTTATAACAGTGAATAAAATATTCAGCCAGAATTAATGAGATACATTTTCTGACTGATTCAAAATACATGGCTTTTTTGCTGCTTGATAAGGGTGATTTATGTATTATTGGAGTATTGATATATATTTAAGCCTGTGTGTTAAATGTTTACAACAAATAATAATATTATTAATATAATCATTCAGCATTTATATGGTTGCTAAATGGTCAATATTTCAAGATTAAAATCAAACTAAGTAACTTTAGGTCCAATAGAACTTTATGGATATAAAAGCTTGGCTGCTGGTGAAATGAACCAAGTTGTATGATTTTTTATTTTTAAGTGAAGACCAAATTTTTAGACATCTTTTTGTAAATCAATTTCTTTTTTATACATTTTACAATTGCGCTCCATAATTCACAGACTCACTGAAACGGTTTAACTCTGTTTCTCTTCCTCGTATTCTTCCTTCACAGCAGTGACATGCTAAGTGTTTTGCTGTGGAACTAAAATCTTTTAAAGCCACTTTGTTTGGTTTGTCCACTAGCTAACTCTATTCAGGGTGAGATAAAATTGTGAGCTTCTGTGAGGCATCTCCAAGTCTTGATTCAAAGGCCGGCAGCTTCTTTAAAGAAGGATTTAAACAGAGCAGAGGTTTGACACAAAGTGGCTTTGGTGATTGCATGAAATTAGGTCCCACATATAGGCTTTTCACTCTGCTCTGCTATCACACAGGATACTATGCTCCCTTTTACTTATACAGACCCTGCTAGCATTTCCATGACTCTTTTGCCATAAGTAGATGACAATAGGCTTTCTGTGTGGTAACATGATTACATTTACATGAAAGAATAGAGCTTGCTGTTCGGAGAAAGCTAAATTCAAACATGCTGCTCTCTGAGAGTCTAAATTTAACAAAAAAAAAATAATTACAGTTTAATCATAACTTGGTGCAGTATTAATATGTTTTTGCAATATCTTATTTTGGCAGAGAGACAAGGATGTCAGATAACATGATATTAATTTCTGAATAAAATACTATGTGTTGTTGCAGGTTTGTAATAATGTGCAGTGTGTCTCTGCAAAGATGACAGAATGTCACTGACATCCTCTGATAAGCTGCAAATGAAGCAGAGCTGTGCACCCCTCTGTTTTGCACTGCAGCTCGGGTTATTTTTGATGCAGTGTGCCAAACTGATGATAAAATCTGTCTATAAGTGCACTCTCTTGTGGAGTTTTTCTGTTTTGTCTTTAAGAAAATA
The DNA here is from genome assembly GCA_034780135.1 of Jordanella pulchra. NCBI lineage: Eukaryota > Metazoa > Chordata > Actinopteri > Cyprinodontiformes > Cyprinodontidae > Jordanella > Jordanella pulchra. The sequence continues at coordinate 3,120 of JAUZNJ010060479.1, forward strand.
TGAGCGTTGAGCACATTAAATCACAAAAGTGGGATTGGATGTCAACATCTTCAGTTTGTCTGGATCTATTTCTGTGACTTGGTATCTGTTGTGTCTGTTTCAGCAAATCTCTTAAGTACTTTGCTTTTGATTTCAAACCATTTTTGAACTGATGTTTGGGTTGAAAGAGGCTGTCAAAATACAATCTAAAACTCAATACCACAGCAGATTCACTGTGACACTCCTCACAATGGATATTTTACAAAGCACTCTGGGACAGTAACAGGAAGCCATCAAAGGAAAACGCTGATGCAATCGGCACGTTACGGTGTTTTCCAGCTTGTTTTGTTTTCCAGTTGTAATTTGGATCTAAAGAAAATCAGTTTGAACAGTTTGGATTATTAGTCTACACTATTCAAAATATTCTTAGCTAAGTTGAAAAATCACTTTTTCTAAATCATTAGCCTAGATATTTTTTAAATATAATTTAGATGTGGATTGTGTATTTCATGAATGTTATTTTCAAATATAAATAGTGATAATAATGATGATATAAATCAAAACAATGACCTTAGTAATACAGAACTTTTTTGAAACTTTTATGCAACGTTACAGATCAAAAAGGACCTTTAAAAACATAAAAATTGTCTTCAGTTTCAGTAAAATGCACTCTACATTTTTTTTCTGGAAAATCTGAGATAAAATACAATTGTATTACATGTATGAGGTAAATACTTAAAATTAAACTTAGGGTTCTCAAGTTTCATTGCTTAGATCATTGCTTAATCAATGGCAGAGGTGATGCAGATTATTTTTATTTATATTTTAGGATTTTCTTTCTGCATCAAAGCGATGTAGAAAAAATAAAATCAGTCTCCCATGCAGATCGTTCTATATTAAATTGGAGAACTTCTGATCTATTAGTTTAAATATTTTATATAGATTCTTGTTTATCCTTTAATCTACTATAACATTGCCATAAAGTTTGGGTGGGGCACTTGTCTTAGTAGGTTTTTGGTTTTATTGCACTGTATTTCCAGCTAAAGGACAGTACTATCATATATTTTTTCAAAGCTTAATTTATTATTGTATAACCCATAAAAAGAGCTATATTAATTACAAAGCACATTTCCATGTGTTGAATACAACCACTTTTGTGTAGTTGTTCTTTTATATTCAGTGTCAATTCTGTGATGAATAAAACTCCCACATTTACCTCACAATGTGAGTGAAAGGAACAGAAGTAACCTTAATATGACCACAAGTTGTCCTTGTAATTAACTGATAACCTTTAATGAAGCTTTGGCCTCACAAGCCTCAGTAAAGGAAATGTCACATTTAACCAGAGAGTAGCAGGGCTCAGCCATGCACATACATACATGCTCAGATAAACACGTGTACTTACGCACTGACATGCAGTTAAAAAAGTGTTAAAAGTGCCCTGTCAACTCATAAATGTCATCTGTCTGTAGTATTCAGGAAATGCCTCTATGCTCTTTACAGATGGTTTGTGTGGGTGGGATTGGAAGAGGCTGAGAAATATCAGCCTGTCACAACGTGTTGCATTCTTTAACTTAAGAGAAAAGTGAGCTTAACACATGAACAAATTAATTTAAAAACTCATTAGATTTACCACACAGCTGAGAAGAATTGAGATATAGAATTGTTGGCGCAGCTGTGTTTGACCTGATAGAGTCAGAAAAAAAAGAATGGAGAGAGAACTTAATATACATGTTTACTGGATTTAAGATTTTAGAAGCAATAGAAATGAACACTGAGGACAAATGTGTTAATGAAGGTATTACTTGTGATCAAAAGCATTGACCTTCACTGTCGCAGGCCAGAGTAAATTAATTAAGGAAGACTATTTCATTTGCCAACAGTTTTTATTTGTGTAGAAACATTCTTAACTGATTTCTACAGCTTTTCAAATGTACATTTTGCACCCAAAATTTTAGATGTTTCCTTCTATATCACAGCTTTTTGTTTAGGCTACAATTGTCTTATCTGTAGTCAAATGCTCCAGATGCTTGGATCTTGCCTGTTCCAGGTAGTCTGGTTGGGACAGCCAGTTGGGACGTCTGAAAAAAGGCCTAATACTCAAAATCACACAAAGAGTTATATTGCATCAACAAAAAAATGGAACTATGGATAATATTTTTACACTATTTATAGAAAAATAAGACTATGGCATATTAATACTATTTCTAGACCCTATTTTCAAATAAATGATCAGTATTAATATCGGAATTTATACAAAACATAGTGGATTTTAACAAAAAGGTAGTGGATTTTAAGGTTTTTTTAAAATATTTAGATAAAAGTGTCCGTCCGTCCGTCCATCAATGTGTGCAGAAAAAGGTTAAGGTGTTCACTGAGAAACAGTCCCACACCAATATAAAATGTGGTAAACTCTCATTTGAACTCCTATGGCTCATGATCATTCCACGGAGGTTTTTTAATTTCCTTAGGGTGTGTAAAATGCAGATATATTAAACTATTCATGAATGCCATAAATATGAATGTCTTCTTAAGTGAACTGCTGAGTGCAATTTTCGGGAGGTAAATTAGGGTCCAAAGGCTAACATTTGTTAAATCCTTCTAGGTTCATTGTACATGTGAAAGATCATGATAGACTATTTATATATACATACATTTAGTGAACTTTAAAAGTAATTGGTAAAGAAGGATGATAAAAATACATGTGGACTATTCATTGCCCTGTGGCAGTGAGAGTGGCTTTATGAGTGTCATTTCACTGGAAATTGGTTTAGAAGTGATGCTGTCAGATTGAATAAAACAGATATGTGATGGCCAGTGAATCTTAAGATGTCGGTGGGTGGGGGTTTCTGTTGAGTTTGTGCACTGCAGCCTAATGTGCAGATTTTACTCATACACTGAATAAGCTGCATCCCACACCCTCCACACAAGCTTGTGCATATAGCCACACACCCCCGCTCATAGTGTCAAGATGTACAACACAGCCAAATAGACATTCTCCCTGCATCTTGTGCTCTCGTCACGCCTCCCTGACATTCTCTCATTGTCTGAATGCAAGATGAATACACCTTCAACTTTGACACACACACAAACAGAGTCGCACAAATTATACTAACCCACACAAACACATTCTGTAGGTTACAGGACAATTTGTTCAGCATCTGTGAAATTAAACACAGGTTTACAACATAGCCCTTTCAATACTGATCACTGTCACCCCTGTCTGTGTATTTGTGTTTTTTATTATGCAAAGCTGAGAAAATCGTTGTCATTTCTTTTAAAGATATTTTTCAAATTCAGCCTATGCTTTGCATTTTTGTATACCTCAGTTAGAAATGTGTTATATATATATACTTTTTAAATGATTAAACTACCCAAAACAGACTTTTAGACAGTATTGTGCAAGTCAACTCCAAAGAGAGATAATTGTAATTCCAGTTTAGCAAGGTGCTGGCAGCAGCCAGAGTGTGTGCAGTCTGCTGCCTGCGCTCAGCCTTTCAACACTCACTCAGCGCTAACCTTGGGGGGAAATGCTATGTCTATTTCAGCTTAAAAAAATCCAATGTTTGCAAATAAAATATGGTGTAAATATTTTGTTTACCCACAAATAGAGTTGTCATGAATATGGAGCATACCGTAGGACCCAAAAGCAGGCAGAGGGAAAAAAACGGTGAGTTGAAAGTTTAATCTTTTAGAGAAACGCGTCCACTAGATGGCATGGCAAACAGAGATTGCAAGGCATGTAATTGTAAAAAAATCTAACAAGTAAAATGTCCAACCAGGAATTAAAAAAAAAAAGTGAACTTATTAAAACAATACTTAGTGACTAAAAGGCAATAACAGTGAGAAGATAAAAACCAATGGACAAAAGAAATGAAAATATCTGATAGAACCCCATATCATGAAAAGAACAATGGATAAGTTTTGATCAAGTTAACTTATCAGTAGTCACAAACCCTCTAGTAGACACACACACCTACTATATTGTTGCCATGTGAAGTTAATAACTGTAAATGAGCCTTTGCTGACATTTTATCTTTCAAAAGTGATATTTCTCTTGATTTTTTAAAATATATTTTTTGTACAAACTCCTGTCAGTGAGCATTAATTAGGGAGTTGTTTTTTTTTACTCAGTGCATAGGTGGGACATGTCTAGAGGGTGATCAGACAAAATGAGCAACAGCTGGACAACCCTTGGACTGGGGACAATAAAAGGCCACCCCATAATGCCTCAGATGTTGTAAGCTATGCGGGCGCGTGCCATTGGCATGTCGGAGACAGGGATGTCCACCAGGGCAGTAGCTGCACAGCTCAATGTCCATTATATCACCATAGGCCGTTTAAGAGTCTGTTTTCAACACACTGGCACAACCTCCAATAGACCTCATCCTCATCAGCCAGGTGTAACCACTCCAGCACAAGATTGTCACATCTAGCTTGTACATGTGTTGGATTGGCAAAGCTGATGAGACTATTGGTCTGCGCAACAGATGCATTACACCTCAGACGGTCCTTGACCGCCTACAAGAAGCCAACTTGCATCCTCTGCACCCTCACCATGGTCTGGATCTCACTGCCGTCTTGTGTAAGACCTGACTTGCATCGGTGAATGCACATGTCCAATGGGCCTTGGCACTCTGGAGAAGAGTGATGTTCACTGATGAATCTAGGTGCCAGTTGCATCATGCACATGGAAGACAACGTGTATAGCTACGCATGGGTGAATGGTTTGCAGATACGTACTAATGTTATGCCCAGGGTTGCCCATGAAGTTGGTACAGTCAGGCATCACATATGGACATCGCACATCATTGCACTTGATTGAAGGGAACTCTAAAGCACAAAGATAATGTTACGAGATTCTCACCCTGATTGTTGTGCCGTTTGAGTGCCAGCATTACATCACTTTTCGACACATGAATGCCCAAACTCATGTTGCCCGCATCTACATGGAATTCCTTCAAACATAGGACGTTGAAGTTCTGGAATGGCCTGCATTTGGTATGCTATGGACAGGAGTCTCTGTGACCATGTTCCAGTTCCAGGCGATATGGCTCAGCTCCATGTGGAACTCCTGGAGGAATGGAGTAACCTTCTACAGGCCAACATACACAATCTGATTAACTCCATGTGAAGAAGATTTATTGCTATGAGAGACACAGCTGGCAAACACACAAGATATGGAAAAATCAAGTTCCTCAACCTGACCCCTATCATGCTCAAAGGACTGTCAATCCGCAACAAACGGTCATACTGTAATGTAATCAGTGCTGATATGATGATCAGTAATAACTGAAAATATATTTTGAGTTTCACTATACATCGCATAACCCAAATGTTGATGAGTGGTATTTACACAATATGTTTACATTCCTAACAATGTTAATTTAACAAGAAATGCTTGCTTATAAGTAAATCCAATAGATGCAACATTTTTTGCTTTTCAGTCAAATAATCTGCGAAATATTATGTTATCTTTAAGGCATGAAACAATAGTTTCAAAATAACTGAAAATGTTTATATAGATCCAACAGATGCCATTCTTTCTTTTTAATCCAAAATTAGAATCTCAGTTTTATGACTTTAATACTTGTGACACTTTGAAAGCTTGGCTGGAATGTTTAAGACATGTATGTTAAATCAGAATAGTGTGCATGCAGTTGGAAATTCGTGAGACCTCCTCACTCCAACTGACTGAAAATGTGTCCCTTGAGATCCATATGTGGTGAAGCGAGATCCAAGGTGAAGTGAGTTAGGGTGCTATAATTTTTTCCTAACAGTGCCACTCTTGCAAAGTGTTTTGTTGCTTTGTATATTGGTGATTGAACTTAAACATTAGGCACTGCAATAACATAGATAATACCTTGACACAAACAGTAGTAACATCCAGAAAAACAGTTACGGGTACCATTCTTAGGCATATATTATACAATGTAAAGATGTACACGTCTGTTTCTGTTTACAACTATAAATGGTTGATATTAGTGACATGCAAACTGGGCAAAAGAGCACAGGAGGGGCTTTGAAGCAAAGGTTTTTGTATAAAGTATTAAATACATTTCAGCAAGTGTGGTCAATACTTTTCCCCAGTGCCATTCCACATTATCACATATAACTTTATTTCTGGACATCTATGGTTTGATTTCTTTGTATGTGTGGATTGCATGGATTGTTACAGAGATCTGGTAAAAAGATCATGTCCAGAACCTCTAGAAATAACCCTAACCCTATGTACTGAGAAAAATGTTGGAATGTTTAACACTTATTTTACCCGCTTTATATAACGTTAAAGTTTGTCTTTTCTCGTATGTTCAATACATTTTAATTACCCTTTTATGACCAAAAGTCATTTAATGGAATCCTCATTTATGCTAACTGCTAGCTCACTCAAAGAAGATTAAGAATTAATTAACAAAAGGTTATTAATTTCTGATCAAGCAAATCATTTGATAAAACATTATTTGGCAGATTATTGTTTTATTCCCCTCATGGATTTGCATTGTGAAATAGCTTGGAAACATTCCAATTGCTCAAAATTAGCGAAAGCTAATTTGATCACATTCCAAGTTCAAGATAAAGTTTAGTTCTTAAACATAAATCCACAGTAAACTGTGATATCTTTGCATCGTCTCATTGATTAGTTCTCAGCAATGTTTTCTCTTTCTTCTTTGTACATAGTAGCTTAGTTTAGTTGAGTTTCACTAGTTTTTAGTCATAAACTAATCCACTCTTGAATGGAAATTGAGGTGAATTTATTCTATATATTTACAGAATTATCTTTTTGACCATGATTTGAGCTTGATTCACACTTTTAGTTGTTGTTCTAACATGCAGCCTGTAGGGCGTGTGTTTATAAACAATATACAACAGTCTGACTAATACCTGTTTAAATAACATATTTACCACCACTAACTGGTAAATATATTAAAATATCACAACAACATTCAAGTCACAGAAACCCAATAGCTGCATGATGCATTCAGGTACAGCTACATTAGGTTTTTTTAAAATCTCCTTGTTGGTTATACCGGGGCTGAGTTTCACTCCAAAAGAATATTTGGACTGAAACATTCATAAACTACATTTACAGTCAGTGGTTATGAAAAATTCAGTCCAAATATTATTTTAAAGTGCCCTGTGCTGGTTCATATATGATAAGTGTGAAAACCACAACCTGTGCCAACTAACACCACTCTCCCTACTTTATTCATGAATATGGGTAAAATCTCATTTTAGCAACAAGCATTTAGAAGTTTTGCTATATAATCTAAACATTTTGGCATTGAATGTGTTTATTTATTGAACTTTATTTATATAAAACAAGATCAAACTAGAGTAAGTTCTTAGCTTCTTTCACTAGAATATGGTCTAGCACCAATTCACAGACATGTGCTGTGAATTGGTGCTTTATGGATAAAAAAGAATTCAATTGAAAGTATATTTGAATGTACATATTTTTACATATTTTATTTGTTGTTGTGACCAAGAACAGTATTTGTTATTCTAATTAAATGTTGTTGATCTAAAATAGCACTGGTATACTTTCAGAGCTACCTACCCATCAGTTTGTGAATTTTACTACATTGGATAAACTGCTTTTTTTTAAAGACATTTTTATATGGTTAAATGGTATTATGAGTCTGCTACTTCTAATGAATGGAAAAAAAGTGAGGGATTTGTTATGTTCTATAATATAATCACTTCTTATCTTTAACAGTGGTTCCTGTTAAAGTGATTTTTTAGAAGCTTATCAGAAAGTTGTATTACAGGCTAATGTACAAACATGTGTAGAAGTGTGTGTGTGTGTGTATAAGACTGAGAGACATAGAGAGAGACTGGACTTTGAGTTAAATCAAAGCTGTTGCTGTAGCTGCTCCTCAAATCCCTTGTTCATGAAAGCTAAGTTTGTCCGGGAGCTAAGAGAGGCTGGTGAATTATTAAAGCTTGCTGAAGCTTCACTCACAGTGAACCAGCAGACCACTGAGACACCGCTGCTCCGAGACACATGCTGAGAGGCCAGTTCAGTGTTATACCCACAGCGTCCCTTTCTCACAATCACTACACATGAAGAAATTTGACTACTCATGCTGAGTAATGCTTGTGGATTTCAGTGTTCCTGTTCAGATGGACTGCAGCAATCTCTCAAACAAACATCTGCAGGTTACACTTGTTACAGCTCACTGGTTCAGATTCTTTTATCTACCTGTTTATAAGCTAGCAGAGCTGAGTTGATTCTATCTTGCTTGTCAAGTCTATCTATAGACTATTTGTTAGAATTTCTGTTGTGATAAACAACTGGATTCAATAAAAATGCAAGCAAATACTGTAATTAAGCTCTTTAGTCATTTGAAACCAGATGCTTATATAGGCTTGTTTAGGTCAGTTAAGAATACCAAAATCTATTAGCCAAATACCAACAAAAGAAGACATACCTTTTTATTACTTTTTTAAAAGTTATTAATATATATGTACGTTTTATCTCCTAAAACTTTAAGTAATTAGGTAAAGTGCATGAGGATGTCATGTCTTTGAAGGTGTTTAATAAAGTTGATTTAAAACATTTTCTGTAGTTGGATTCAACCATTTTAATGTGTTTTAGTTAGTCTGATAATGCTCAATACTTACATCTCTAAAACAAACCGGAACAATTAAAGGTGGATCCATAAAATAAGATACAATGTAACCATAACAGTCAAGATTGCAGCTGCTTCTGCTGAGTCTAGTCCTGCCCTTGTAATCTGGTTACAGCCAGTCCTTTGCAGACTAAAACGCTGTTTACATGGTGCAGGTTAGTCTTGTTAGCCTGGCTAGCTCTTAACAAAACAATTGAACTCTATAAATAAATAAACATTTCCTCTAAAACTGATGTATTTATGCTTAATGTCTGTATGCTATGAGAACAAAAATAAAGTCAAAGTTTTTTGATAAACACAAACTTAGCTGACAAAGCAGCCTCTGATTTTAAATCTTACTCTCTTATCGATGGCACTGGCAGCTGATAAAAGTAATGCTACTAGTAATGTATTTTTATGTATCCACCGCAATGAAAGATCACACTATGTTTTTGTTCTCTACAGAAACATTAACCATACATGAGGAATAGGAGTCTCTGGACTGTGAGCTTGTGGGTGGACAGAGCAATTGCTAACAGTGTTTTAGTACAGTTATCCACTTGAGAAATGGTGAGCACAGAGAGAAATAAAGCTACAGTTATTGTGCCTTGCGGTTTAATTAAGTTCCTTACACAGAGCCAGCAGTGTTGGTCTTCTGCAGCCATGCAGAATCATTTGTGCTGCTTAAATGAGCTGATGATCAGCTGATTCCTTTAAGTGCTATCTTCATACCCATTTAGATAATAAAGTAGTCATCTCAAACACTCAGCTCCAACATATAACTGCTTGCCTGCTTGCTTGTTACTGACCACTGCTGCATTGCAGACCAGAGGAACCAAGCTTTCACCCATTCTGTAAGATGTATTAATTAACCCTTTAATCTTCAGAGGTCACTACTAATTTATACTTATTTAAAATGAGTTATAAAACATGTTTCTGAGTGTTGATGGTACACTTGTTGGTAAGTTAATTTACTGAAGCCTGGTATGTCCTATGATGCATTGCCATTAATCAGACAAACATGCATGTTCACAAGGAAAATCTCTAAGATGTAAATGACCAGCATTTGGATGCAAATAATCAGAAACTGGTCGGTATGTTTTAAGTCTTTGTGTTGCATTTTAGTGTCCAGTTTTATGACATAGTAGGCCTATATTACTTTTCTGTAAGACCACCCTCCTGTTTCATTTGTTCACAACAAAGGACCAACTGGGAATTAGATTTCAACAAATGTCCCATGGTGGTTAAATAATTAAAAAATGAAATTATTTCAGCTGCACATGACAGCAATTGGTAGCTCTGTGTTCATCATTTTTACACCCCTCTAAAACGTGTGGAAGGCTTTTTATGTTTTGTTTTTTGGTAATCAAATTAGGTGCAGGTACATCTAATTAATATTAGATTTTGAAAAGGTTTGTTATTTTTCTCACTCATTTTACAGATTGAAGCTCATTAAATAGATTAGAATCTTTATTGTGATTTCACAATTGCACAGTTTAGACAATTACAATGAGATTAGGGAACTGTTTTTCAACTTGGTATGTAAGTGTGTCAGACAAAACAAAAAAGACTAAGATTAAGTAAATAAAGCTTAACCGCATCCAAAAACTCATACAAATTCAGAGACATCAGGCAGGATCCAAGCAAGGGTTGCATCAATACTAAAATTTCAAACTGTTTACTGATACTAGGAAACCACTCAATATCATTTTCAATACCTCTGCAATTTCTTTTTCTTTCAAGGCAAGGTTATTTTTGGTGAGGAGCAAGGTAAATATTGGTTACAACCTCAAGTTTTCTGAGATGTTTTAGTTTTCATTCATGTACCATAAATAATTACAAGAAATAAAGATGTCATGAAGTATTCAGTATCTAAGTTTAAACAACATTGGTTTAATATTGCAAGAAAGTAGCAAAGTAGCAAATTATACCTTTTCAGTTAAAGTGAATATAAAATAATTAATCCAAGCAGTTTGCTCCAGCAAAAAACTATCAAATAAAATTATGTAAAAGGAGGGTAAATAAAAAAAATTGTTTTCTATTTGATTTTTGCAAAAAAATATAGATTCTAAAATGAATTGCATTCCTTTTAACAATTAAAAAGACATACCTTTTACTGGTATTACAGAAGATCAAGGCCTTCTTGTAACTGCTGACCAGGTTTTTATATTCCTGCTGGTATTTTATGATTCATAATTGGTGATGAGCTCCAATGCTTTGATGTTGGAAGGCCCCCTTTCCATCGCTCTAATCTTAAAATCCCTCCACAGACTTTCATAGATTAAAGTTTGTTCTTTGGCTAGGTCACTTCAAAACAGTAATCGTTCTGCCATTCAGGAGAACACATTGGTGAATTCAAAGTTTACTTTCAGCCTAAATCTGCAAGTATCATGAATAATTTTGTGCCTAACTGTAAAATGTGCGCTGACAGGGCCGCTAAGGCAGATTTGATGCTGAGAACGCTGAAGTTCTGCCACATGATATCGCTGAACGACTAAACAAGCATCTGATATCTGGTTAGCTGGACAGAACTTGAACTTTTTAGTGCTTCTTTGTTGTTTTGACAGACCGTCGTAATCAGATTTGTGCATCGTTAAGTTTGATAATGGCTCTTTGGAGTTAAAATCCTAATTTTGTTTTGTTAAATTGAACAAATAAAAATGGATGAATGGATATTTGGCCATATTATAGTTGAATTGGAAATATATTTCTCTGTTTTATAGTTTTAACTCGGAATATTCAGCAGATTTATAAATCTTATTTAAATGCTTACCTTGTCATGTAAAAAATGTGATTTATATTGTTTTATGCCTATGACTGACTGAAAATAAAGGGAGTATTAAGGTGAATGTTAGGTTATTACAAGTCGTTCATGCATGAGGTAGAAAATCTGCCTCATAAAAATCCTTGTCCTATGTTTTAACTGTGTACCACAATTTTAATAAACAGATGTGTGCATAGCTGAAAGAGTTATTCCCTGTGTGATTTGTTTTGGAAGTTCCTAATACAAGATTTATTCATACTTGTAAAAGCATGAGTCTCACTAGGATGTATTAATCACCAAAATGCTAACAAAATTTATTCTAAGATAGTTTAAACCACCAGCTACACGCAGTGTTGTCCCCTTTAATAAATGGCAACAATCTGGTCCTCTAGAAAGGCTTAAATAAATGTGTTTCATTATTTGGAAAAGCTGCTCTATCCAGGTATAGCATACAGTAATTGCAAGAGTCTTTCATGGTCCACAGTTTCTATCTACCTTTGCCATTTGGTATCATTTTCTTGCTGTGACAGATTGCAGCTTATCTATTCTTTTAAGCTGGTGGCAAGTTGCAGCGTTATCTGCTTTTTGAGGCCGCTTCCATTGACTGCCACTAGTCAGGCTGGCATTCATTATCAAGCAGGTAATAACACAGAGCACTGGGCCTAACTCGAGCGGCAGTGGGCTCATTAATACAAACAGGACCCTAAACCCAAACTCAATTTACTTGAAAGCCTCTTTGGAGTTGGGAGTTCAGTGAAGAGTCTTTGCCTGAGTGTGTGTGTGCATGCGTGAGTATCCGTCTGTGTGTCCAAGAAAGGTATTAATCATCCCTCTCCCACAACCCAGCGCAAATGCACAGTACTGAGAGCGTGCATGTGCATCACAAAGCTCCAATTATATAGCTGATCAGTGGTGTATGTTTAAGTAGTCACTCACCTCTTTCCTCTCCCCATCCTCACTCATATCTCTGTCATTAATGAGTCCAATTAGCACATGCAAATATTTATTTCCAGCTAACAGTTGTGATTTATCACACTGTTCAGTCTTTAAAACAAACGGTGTTCGTAAATTGTGTATTTTGTGCATGCACATATGTGTAAGCGGGTCTTCTCTCTTTGTTCACAAAGACACATCCACTCATTAGGCCCTCCTGGTGTGTTAGATCATCAGCAGCACAAGTTGAGGAATCAAAAGACGGCTTAAAGAGGGGGAAAAAAGAACATAACAAATTCATCACTGAAATATTCAACTACACACATACACCCTCTCCATGTAACAGTCATTGATTTAGGGTGTGTGACTGTAATGGGTACCACTCCACTACCGTCAGATTAATGACACCCAGACATTGCAGAAGGCACTGAGAGAAGGGGGAGGAAGGAGGAGATTAAATAGAGGGAAACAGAGATGCTCTTTTGGGGAGTTATTGCTGAGGGGTACTTAAATCTGCTGCACATAGCATTTTAAAATATCAATACATCATATTGCAATGTGTTATGACGGCTTGGTAGAGTTGAAGCTAACAAATGAGAGCTGTTGTAAATGCTTGTGTTTCTCAAAATAAGAGCATTTTTTCCTTGAATACTTGTTTTCTTCTTTTCTATGTAAGTGGTGCTGTAAATCTTTGCTTTATCTGCAAAATCTGACTTTATTCTGCGGGAGAATTGCAGTGCATTAGGCATGGGCAGATATGAGATTCTCTCAGCATGATAACCTTGAATAAAAATACCACGGTTTCACAGTATTAACACAAAGATTACATAACGTTATCTAACTGCTTTGACAAAAAATGAAATCCAACATTTAAGTCACTCTATTTAAATTAGGTTTTTTTGTATAAAGTACATTTTCCATATGATGCTTTAGTTATACATTTTTTTGAGTGTAAAGGATGAATTTGTAATTCCCTCGGAGGATATGGGTTCACATTTAAAGTTAGTATTAGCTAAAAATATGAGAGCCAGTAGGCTGCTGAAAGAGATTTTTTAATAGTTTTGGTGTTTAATGTACACTATTGTGAAATTCCATTTTTAAAACACAGTGGATCTTAGAGAGATAATAAATGTTGTTCTAACACTAATGTTTATTTTTAAACGAGTTGTTGAAGATATTAATAGATATTGGTAGGAAGGATCTTCTGTAGTGGTCTGTCTTGCAGCGGATCTGGAAACGCCTTTGACTGAAGAGCCTCTGTTGTTCAGTAGTCACTGTTTTCCACAAAGCTCTCCATTTAATGAAACAATCTTTCTGATACAGTATATCCAGAGGTACTGGAGGAGTTCCTAGAACAGAGCCTACCTTCTTTATTATCTTGTTCAACTCTTTGAAATCCTTTTATCTGGTGCTGTTACCCTAGCAGATAATGGCAAAGGAGATCACACTTTCCACAAGAGATTTACAAAAGATATACATCCTCTTTCTACCAACACAAAAAGACATAAGCTTTGTTAAGAAGTAAAGTCTGCTCTGTCCCTTCTTGTAGATCAGAATCAGAATCAGAAATACTTTAATAATCCCTGAGGGAAATTACTTTTGTTTCACGCTCCAGATATACAACATTTTTATATCAATATGTACAACAAACCACACAAGATAATACAAGTATAAATATATACACATATAACTCTTACTCTCTCTCTCTCTATATATGTATATGTATATACTGTAGATGCATATGTATAACTGTAGTTCCAATAAAGTAATAAAGATGGTTTCACCGTTATGTCTTCAGTCCAGTCCTTTGTCCAATTGAACTAAGAGCTATTAATTAAAGATAGACTGATAGATCATTTGGCTGTATGTTAGTGTTTTTTCCTTTGTATCGATATCGGCTGATATGTGCATGCCTCATAGATTCATTAGTGCATTCAGCAGCCATGCCTCAAGAGAACATAAGGAACCTGCATTGCTGATCCTTTCTTTTGCTAGCTACTGTTAATGTTTTTTTTTTTAAATTGTTAATAAATGTGTTATTTTGTTGAAATTAAGTCTTATCATTGTAATTTATATCATGTAAATGCAGGAGGAGAAAGTAATATTTCCCCAACCAATCAGCTCCAAAAAATTGGCAGCACACACTGGGCATCACCGGCCTTAAAAACCCTGTATTGGTCCACCTCGAGCAGTTATACTCCTCCACCACCTCTACTACTTCTCCAAAGAAGGTGATAGAGTTTGACTTGTTCCTGTTTCTTCTTTGTTCATATTCACCATATTGTTGGCATAACTGTTTCCACACCATGCAACAATTGATCCACCAGCTCCCAATACTCAGCTTCTTGTCTGTTATTTGTCTTTTGGCTCATTTGAGTATTTCTGCTAATAACAGGACTCTGTGTGAACTGCATTCATACAAGTTAACTGTCCCGCATGCCCATTGGAGGACGTAATGACATCACAAATAGTGAGCATGCTCTGTGTTTAGCAAAGTTAACATGGGTGGTAGTGCTAGAGTACATCTAGCTATCTTTTTAAATTTTTTTTCAATTCGGAGCAAGTGCATTAAAAGCGGAGACTTTTCAAGATCAAAAAGAAAACTGCTCTTTACATTATGGTTGTTGTTTTTCTGTCTGTTTCTGCATTGTGAGATGCAGAATAGGGACTTTTGTTGTGTATTAATGACATTCAGGTCAGATGAGTCCAACCTGGCTGTTTAAACACTGGTCGCATTTGAAAAGCTCAGATATGTATCGGATTTAGACGACACAGGCAAGTGGCCTGGGTTGCAATAATTGGATCTGTGTTGTTCAGAGTGTCATGCAAAGATCAGATACAGGTCCCACATGGGCAAAAAAATTGGATTTGGGTGACATCAGGCAGCAGTGAGAACATAGCCTTCTTGGGTTTCTGACTAAGCACATATAGCTGAATCATTTTAAATGCACTATAGAAATCAAAGAAGAGGATCTTCATAGTGCTGTCTGCCTCAACAGACTATTCCAGAGAAGAAATATAATGTTCATATAAACAGCTTAATTATTTAAATTCAATATACCAATTTTGCAGAATGTTTTCTTTTTCAGCTGCTCTGTTACAGATAAACACTGGTAGACTAATAAGATGATAGTTGCTAGCTAATTAGTCAGGTTATATGCTGTGGTGTCCTGCCTAAAATCTGGTGCTTTACAGGTATGACACCTTTGGTTCTCAACCTGTAATTTTAATGGGCATAATTTTTTAGTACTGGGTGATACAAAGTTTCCACACCATGACTTTCCAAACAAGTATTTATATCTTTTTAATGAGATTTGAAACTGACAGTTTATATGTGGACGAAGGGGCAGTGCCATATTTCTCCATATTCTGCAGCTTTCAACCTTGGAATACCTCGATAATGCCTCATAACTGCTTTGCATTAAAAACAAAGTCAAAGCAGAATTCTCATAATAAGTTGTAAACCACAGAAATGCAAACTTATGTTCAGAGTTTTGGGCACAGGACACTTATGTATGTTAACTAGTAGCATAACACTCTTGATGTATTTAAAAAAAAATTGTCAGATGTTGATCCTTTGTTATCCTTAGTTAATCTTCAACAATGATTATTTTCTAGTAAAAATGACTGTCAATCTGAGGGCGATTTCAGACTTTGCTATTCCTGTTTCAGTTGACCATTTGCTCTTTATGCTACATTTACATTGCTTTTAATTAATATGTTCTGAAAATAAAAAAACAACTTAAGCCCTTTGTTACCTTTTTATGCATTACTGTTGCATTTTGAAACGGTAATAAGATTAGCTGGGATATTGCAGAGAATCCATATCAGTTTCAATATGGCAGTCACTTTAGCAGGTGCAGGAGCAGGGAACAGTTGTGGTTTAATGTGGCTTTTGATAAGCCTCCATCAAAGAGGATAAGGGTCTTAGCTACTTAATATTGACAAGTCCATGTTTGGCCACAGAAAAAGCTCTGATCAGTTGGGTCATGGAGGTGTTTAAGTAGCCTGATAATGACAGGTTAGTTGCAAAACCTCGGCGCCCATGAATAGATGAGTTGGGGATCTTTGTGGATTTAGTTTGGCTCCCACAGATCCAATAAGACCCTGGGAGATTTGTTTCAGGTAAGTTTGGAGGTCATGTTAACACCTTTTTGTACTTTAAGCTGTTAAGCAGTTTTTGCAGAGTCCACTGCTGCTGGTGTTGGGTCAGTAGTAGGAGAGAAGTTTTTACTATCTTTAAATGTTTGGGTTTTGTTTTCTTTTGGCAACTCTTGTTTTCAGCATTTCACTATGTGTTACGGTTTAACTGAGTATGACAGACGTTTCCTTTTCTTGTGTTTAATCTCGTTTAGTCCTGTGTTCTGTGTACATTTGGGTTTATCTCTCTCACCTTTCTTTTCTCTGTGTTTAGAGTTTTCTTTGTGTATTATTTTTATTCTTTAAAGCTGTTTTCTCTTCTCTTCCTTAGTGCCTCAGCTGCTCCACATTACCCTCAAATTAACTCACCTGTCTTATGCCATCCTTACTCTGCTCATAAACCATGTCCTGTCATCTATCTCTACCCAGCATCCTCCTCTAATATACCACTATCCAACTCTGCTCTCCCACTGTCCTCCCTTAGCTCCAGAGCATGGCACAGACAGTCACGACCTGCTCTGGTGCACTTTTGGTAGGGGTTCTTCAACAGTTTCTCTCTGAGCTCCTGAATGTCGCTTCACTTTACTTCTGTTGTCTGGGCAATCCTTCCTTGAAGCAGAACAGCTTTGGGTCATGGCCGCAGCTAGATTCTGCACTCCCCAGACTGGGAGCATCTCTGGAGGACCTGTTTGACCCAGTATGCTGGCACTGTAGTTCAGCTTTCCAGAATGAATAAAGCACTGTAACTCACTTGGTAAAATCCAGGTCTGCCATGCTGAGTTAAAACTGGCAGGAAGTAGATAGAAGCTCCTGCTATTTGATGATGCAGTGAAGCAACAGGAGTACAGCTTGTTGCTCGCTGTGCTAAATACTGGCGATATCTGAAGCTTTTGGATATGGAGACTTCGTTGCAGGAATCAAGCTCATTGTGAAAGCACCATTAGAGAGGACATATAACAATTCAGCAAACAAAACATTCTCTCAGGAAGAAATGTACTTCACTCGTGTAATGTGTGAACTACAAATAAATAAATTTAATGGATGATGAGTAAATTGTTTTTTCAAACATGTTTTGCTTTTGTTTTGTAAATGTCTTACTTTTACTGTAATTTCCTTCTGTATATGCTTTTATTCCTTGCTGTGGGATTCTCTTTTTGCTCCAATACACAGTAGGCTGAGAGTATGTCTGTTTTTGTATATATTTTATAAAAGAAATTAACAATGCAGTATTTTACATTATCCATTTTCTCACTCATCTGTCCCCTTCCCTCACCTTGCTGGTCCGCTTCTCCCTTCTTTTTCCTTGTCGCACAGCAACCATTTGTAATTAAGGAGCTTTTACAGTTTGATCTGATCTTCTTTGGGGTTGGACACATCTGATAAGCCAAATGAAGTGTACACAAGGACTAGGCCTCTTCTGCTTAGCATTGTATGGAAATATAATGACTGGCAAATGAATCTACTCACACCCGTACAGATGCATGAAGCCAAACACTTTAACACACGGTGAGGGTGCAAGCTCAGGTTAATAGGACTTTTTTTTCCCTCTTATCTGCACTAATGAGAAATGTACTAGCAAATGATTTGGTTTGAAGTTAAAGGCAATGCACACTTGTTATCATTCATAGATTCAGAAGCTTATGTAATTAAATCTATTCCATGAAATGCCTGAGTGAACAGGTTGAACTTTGATGGTAATGAGCATGTAACATTAGTAAGGAAGCAAAATAGGAGTCCACATCCAAATACTCTTCCGCCAATCTTTAAATGTAATCTATCCACACTTTGTCAAATGATACTTAGTATGCCTGCCTATCAGTCTGCCCCTTTAGCCACACTCGACAGCTGTCAATAGACTGCTGAAGTGGTTCTTTATATATAGGCTAATTTTCAGCAGAAGGATGGAAAGAAATTTGCCAAATGAAATGGAAACTACTGCTGCAAAGATCTGTGATAGATGTCAACATGTCATTTTTTATTATACTGATGGAAACAGGCGAGAAGGACTTAAAGATATTGGATAGAAGCTTTCATTTTGTTCATAATCAGTCAGGTTTACTGCTGTGGCCATAGCAACAGTCGCAACTGGAGATTAAAATGACTTTTTTTTCTAGTGGTGACGCTTTGAGAGTCCTTGTTCATAGTAGAAAGATGGTTGGAAGCATACTTGGAGACAACAATTTTAGGCGAGAAAGTCATAAAAGAGGGTGGGTGGGGCCTTAAGAAATTTTAGATAACACAGAGCACAGGCTTTTCGTCATGTCATTTGAACTGTTTGTTCTGTAGGCAAGTAAGACTTTGAAATGTATTGTGAGTGTTTTCCCTTTCTTCTTTCTGCCTGCCTATACCCACAGATATTGTTTTGAACATCCAGTGCTCTTCTGCTTACAACATTTAAGCTGGAATGTTTTTGTCCAGCTATGAAATCTTTGTCTGCTCAGGCTGGAGATTCAAGGCCACCAGTCTAGCACCTACAGAGCCAAAACATGTGGAGAATAAACATACTTCGTCAGTATGTTTCCTTAGGTGTTAATTTAAAGCATTGCCACTTCATTGAACCAGGCAAATCATAACTACATTTGTAAAACAGAATAAGATGTCTAAATTTGAGCAAATCCAAAGTAATATGGATTTAACAACATTAAAAGGAGGTGTTGTGCCTGGCCCCGTTCAGTAACACCAGGAAGGTTGATCATCTTCTAAGATAGGATAACATAGACTTTATTATTCTCCCAGTGGAGAAATTCACTTAATTTAACGACTCTTCATAACATGCAAGTTGCATGCAGATAGTTTAGAAATGGATAGTAAACAAACTTTAGGGGTAAAACTCATAGGTGGGTTTGACAGGCTTATGGACCCTTATCAAAGAACACTTTAGGCTGCGTTTTTTCTTTCACAAAATAATGTGATGTTGTGTGCTATGTTTTGTGGGGTATCCATTTTGAAACAAGGCTATAAAAGAAAATTCTGAAAAAACTGAAGCCAATTCATGCTGTCGTCTTGACCATGTGCATAGTCCTTACCTCACTGAAGGTTAATCATTCAGTTATGTTGAGATGTTAATAGAGGAAAAAACAGTGACAAAAATCTGTCTTGTAATACTTGAAATGTGGTAAGTAAGAAGAAGGAGAGGAGGGGGTTAGAGCAAAACAGAGCGAAGCAGGGAGGGGAGCTCAGCTGCTGACTTGGAGCTCTGCAGCGTGGAGCTTTAAGCAAAAGACTCACTAGGCTGTGCATGTGTCTGTTATGCTTGCCATAGTGGAGACTTGCCTTGCATCGGTAGCCTCTCACCACCACCAATTCAACTACTCAGGCAGCTGGCTGCTCCGCTGTGTTTCATCAGCAGCTGCTCGGCTCTACGATCTTTTAGTATCTCTTTCTGTGAATGAAGATTTCCTGCCCCTTGGAGGATCCCCATCTCATTTTGATTTAGGCAGACTGAGAAAAGGAGGAACAGATTGTAGGAGGAGAGGAGGACACAGTGGGCTGGGAGTGACCTTCGTGTTGCAGTGGCAGAGTTGAAGGAAGAATCGGTAACCGGGCAGGATCCTTCAGGTGTGTGTCAGCACTTAAAGACATGAGTCAAAGTGACTGCTGTGGGTTTGAACTGACTGACAGAGGGAGTGCATGTTACAGTAAAATACATGCTTTTGGAGAAGTAATAGTTTGGTGCAGAAATGCTTTGCAGTGTTTTCTATTTTTTTAACCAAAATACTCAGTTTCACTCATTTATGGGTTAAAACAACAAATTAAAAAAATTTTAAGAAGCAAATAGGCAAAACAGAGATGCAACAATTTGATAAAGAAATAGAAATAGCATAGAATGAAAAAGAATAAAGATAAATAAATTTGTAGATAAGCTAAATGCAAACAGCAAAGGGAAACATAAATGAATAAAACTGCAGATGGTTAATGAAAAAAAATGGCCAGATGAACTACAACTACTTGCTTTCTTGTGTTTTTCTTTCACCAGCTTGGACCTGAATGGTAAGAAAAATTATTTTTGTGTATTACTTTTTGTGAGCTAGCCACTGCCTCAATGTTGCAGACTTTAGAAGTGTCTTCTCAGATATGCTAATGGTTTACTTTTTTTTATGATTTCTAACATTGTGCATTTCATCTCAGACATAATCCACATTGAGGGTTAAGGAAATTACATTGGAAATCTTGTTTAAATTAAATTTTCTGCTGTAAAACTTTGGGTTCTTGAAGTCATGCCCCTGTCATTAAGCCATCCACCTCTACGAGTGCATAGGTTTTTATAAAAAATGTAGTTCCTGATTCTCCTGCAAAAAAGGTGTAGTACATCCAAACCTGATGAATGGCTAAAGGATATGTCTGAAATAACTAGGTACTGGTGTAGCTTCTAAACCTCCTGGATTGCAATCTGATTAGATGTCAGTGGCACATGGGAAACATCAGACTAAAAAGCCTGTTTGCAATTGACATGACCAAGTAAACTGCAGCCAGACTCCTGGTACCCCACACTGGAAGACTCTCACTTGGCCTGTGACTCTCACTTGGCCTACATTTTTTTTTCTAAAGTTTAATAATAATTAAAATACATTTTTTGGCATATCCATAAACATTACAGCAGTCTGTTTTTTTTTTCAAGGATTTTTTTTAGCTTCATACCATCTCATGTTTGTGGTACGAAATGTGAACTACGGTCAATAAACGTTTGTCAGCTGAAGATTAGAAACTGTTTCTGAGCCTGGTGGTCTTGCTCTGGATGCTTCTCGACCAACTGACAGAGGGGAGGGGCTGGAACAGCCTGTCTGCAGGATTGGTTTAGTCCTTCATGATGTGGAGCATAATCCCCCAGCATTTTGATGTGTAGAGATTCAAAATGCAGAGCAGCTGCTACCTACAGTCCTCTATCTAGCCTTAACCACCCTCTACAGAGCCATCCTATCAGCAGCAGTGCAGGGCTTTGTGGATCACAGATGAGACGGCATCAGTGGTGGATTGGTCCATCCTGTAGGCTTACTGTGGTTACACAGTGACTTCAGTTGAATCCTTGATGAGGATTATGACTGCCCTCTCAAAGCATTTAAAGACCACTGATGATATTTTGGAACAGGGAAAATATTTGCAGACTTTAAGTAGGTTGGGACAAATGAGAGTTACAGCAAGGTGTTAAAGATGTCTGCCCACAAATCCCACAGCTGGTATGCAAAATCCCTTAGCACCTGCCCTGGGATGTTGTCAAGGCCTGAAGCCTTACAGGAGTTGATACCCTGGGATGTCTTCCTCACATCTGCTGTGGTCACCCAGAGGGGCATGTGACTCTGTTGTTATGGCCTGTGATGCTTTTGGTGGCCTTCTGCATGCACTGTGGGTGATTGATAGTGAAGTGACCCTGATTTTTCTGGATGCATGCAGCTTTGGCCCTCGTAATGCCTGCAGTCAGACGTTTCCTCATCTCTTGCAGTGCTTTAGCCTCACCTGTCCTGAACAAAGTCTCTCAAGCTTTTAACAGAGCTCTCACCTTAGCAATCAGCTAGGGCCTCTGGTTCAGATAACAGGCTGTCCTGGTGCTGGTGACACCATTAACACACTTGGAGCAGAGAACAGAGGAGGTGTATTCTTCCATCTCCACCTCTCCCTCATTTATAGCTCCCACCCTGAAGACCTGCCAATCTGTGCTCTAAAACAGTCCTGTACCACGGTAGCTACGTATCTGGGCCACACAGTGACTATTTCCAGTTGATATGCTGGTGCCAGCAGGATGGAGATGTGGTTGGAGACACTAAGAGGAGGGTTGAAAAAGAGCTTTGTATGCACTGTGAATATTAGTGTAAACTCAAGCCAGAGTGGGAAAGGTGACATGCTGGTAAAAACTGAGCATAGGGTCTGTCAGTTTCAAGTGATTAAAGTTTCCTGCAACCATAGCAAAAACCAATAAGTTAGATTGCTTTGTAGCTCTCCAAGTTTGGGTGATTTATTGGCCTTTCTTGGCTAATTCCCAGCATCTCTACATCCTCGTTCATATATTTCTTTGCCAAATAGTTAGTACCAGATATCAGTATGAGGTAACTGTCATGAAAGTGAATAAGTTATGCCAATAATATAGAGGGCTTAGAAATGAAAGTTTGAATGCTTCGCACTCCACTTGCAGAGCATACTCAGGACCTTAACATTCATAGGTCATCTTATTATGTTGCTCTCACAACTGTGTTATAGGATATCATTACATTTACCAAATGTTATTTGCTTAGGTACTTTAAAACTGATGGTTCTTAAATGAATCCCCCCAAAAAGTATTATTTTTTCACAGCTGCACTGCTTCAATTCGAAACTGTTAAATTTATAACATCCATATTTCAAATGGTAAGGAATGTTTCTTTTATAGTTTTTCTACTGAATTTATAGGGTTGCTGATAAATCTGTCACCTGTGCACCCTCTTTTTGCCATTACTACTCCTGGTGTGGGGCTTTGGATTTTTTCATGACATTATGGGAGGTCTTCTCCAGTTAAAAATGCACAATGACATTTAGAGAATCTGGTTTTTCTCTGACCAATCCATTCTGTACTCTGTGACTCAGCAGCACTCTCTAAACTCACACACATACATACCCTTTTGCTGCTGTTGAGGTTGTTAAGATTCTGTCCTCGCCTCCATATTGGTATACCACGGAATATTGACTGTGAATATGTGCACCAATGTACTGGATATGAACTGGAAGATTGCTGTGTCTGAAAAGAAAAGAGGTCCACTCTATAATGCTGACTTGTGGAATATTGCATTATTTGCTTAACTAGATTTTCTGTGTTCATGTGTGTCTTAATGCCTGTAACAGTGCTTTGTAGCATTCACAAATGTGCATTTACATTTCGGGCGGTGGGAGGTAGTAATTACTTTGGCTCAGTCTGCTGACAATGAACAATGTTTTAAATATCTTTGATTTGATAGGTCTGTTTTTAAATCATCAAACAGGCCAATTGTCCCCCAAATGTTATGCTTTTACTGTATTCATTTAGCCTGCAGCATGGCTGTGGGGTGAAAAAAAAGTGCAAAAAAAAGGTTTTGCGGATGTGTGTTTCTAGCTCGAGATAAATGTGTTATCCATGTGAGAGCAAGAGATTTTTCCATGATAGATTCTGACTGAAAGTTTTATTCTATATAGCTGAATTTTCTATGGTTGGAGTCTGTTTTGAAGCTTGTAGATGGGTGTTTATGAATGAGCAATATAAATGCACATAATTCTTCTTCCTACAGTGTGTGTCTTCAAGAGTGTGTGCCTGTCTTGGTGTCATACTGAGGACCATTTTTTTTATTTCATTATCAAATAAGGGCTGTTTTTACCAAGGTGAGGACATTTTGCTGATCCTCACTTCATTTTTTTGCTAAGAGTTAGGTTTAAGACTAAGGAGTGAATTGAGTCTAGATTAAGGTTTGTCTTATTTATGCTCTGGTAATGGTTAGGTTTCTGTTATGGCTTTTGCATTTTGCCTGAGACTTCTGGGCCACTGTAGATAAAGGGTCTCTCTGTTCTAGTTCTGTTCTATATCTCTTTATAAACTGAAGAATGTTATGAACATATAATAAACATCCTCTTTAGAAGATTGTTAAACACTAACAGTGTCTTCAGTCGAAGGAGAAGAAGATCCTTCCTGCCTACAGCTATCAACATTGACAATAACTCGTTTCAAAAAAGGTTATTAGTTACTACAATATTTAATTTCCCTTTGGTATTAAAAACTATTATTGAATTGAACTTATTCATACTACTGGTCACCTGGTTTAAAGAAGAGATCAAAATACACTATGTTATCTTCTCACGCTTTCATGAGAAAAATCAATATTCCTGTCTGGAAGTATTTATTTGTTATTCAATTCAGTTTAAATTCAATTCAAAACATTTTATGAAATGCAAAGGGAAATTAACTAAAATTGATAGCTGTAGGATCTGTAGGATCTTCTGTATTGGTCTGTCTTGCACTGGATCTGGAGAAGCCTCTGACTGAAGACACTTTGTTGGTGTTTAAAAATCTTCTGAAGAGGATGCTCACTGTTGTCCATAATCTTATTCAATTTATGAAAAATTCTTCTTTATGAAATAATCTCCAGAGGATCAAAAGGAGTTCCTAGAATGGAACCGGCCTTCTATATTATCTTGTTGGGCTTTCAGTAATTTGCTCTGATGCTGTTACCCGAGCAGATGATGGAGGAAGAGATCACACTCTCCACAAAAGACTTATAGAAGATATACAGCATCTTGTTGCAAACACCGAAGGACCTGCGCTTCCACAGTGTCACAAGGTTTATTTCCATCCAGTGTTGCATTAATTTTTCACCAAGCTTTTGTATTGATGATGGGAGAGTCTGACCACTGTGCAAAGCCTTCTCCAGCACATCCCAAAGATTCTCAATGGGGTTAA
>JAUZNJ010060490.1:0-27930 GCA_034780135.1 Jordanella pulchra
TATATATATATAAAAATTGTATTTGGTTGGCTATTGTCCTGTTTCTGCTGTAATCCATAATGAGGCTGTAATCTTTTCACAGGGCACGTCTTGTAAACTACATAAAGACTTCAGAGGTGATTCGTCAGCCTTACCCACTTCAGATCAGAGCTTCTGGTCCTCACAGCTACTTTATGAAGAGAGAAACTTGGGGCTGGACAGATTTCCTCATGAACCCCATGGTAATTAATTTGTGGATCCCAAATAAATTAAAATGACAGCAATTCAATACAGAAGTTGTGGATGTTAACTGTGTGTAAGGTCAAGTAAAATGTACTATTTTAATTCTTTTAAGATAAATTCTCAACATAGTAAATTAGGATTTGTTGTCTTTAATTTACATAAGAACTTTTTTGACACCTGTCGGCCATAAATTAAGTTGCATATTGGCTTCTCTTTTAAACATCTCTCTGTTTCTTTTACAGGTTATGATGATGGTTTTACCCCTGCTCATAATTGTTCTGCTGCCTAAAGTTGTGAACACCAATGACCCAGAGATGAGAAAGGTAAGGAAATCCCTTTAGGTCTCTTATAACAAGAAGCAATGTCAAATGCAGTGACGCTTGAATGCTTGAAAACAAAATCCCAAAATGCACTGATAAAAGTTTTATGGCCATTTTTTTTTTTTTATTGCTTTTGAAAGCCCTTGACCTAGGCGAGACAAGTTTATTTATATAGTACGTGTCAGTGGCAACTCGGTGTTGAAAAAATGAAAATTGTAGTGGTATAAAGGCAGAACAAATGGTTAAAGGTAATATATATATATTTTAAAGATACAATGTTTTGGAAAGATATGTGGGACTAAGAACCAAACGCTTCTTAAGTTGGCTTCTAAATGGCTCCTCAAAACGTTGCTGTCTTTGCAGGAAATGGAGCAGTCTATGAACATGCTGAACCCTAACCCTGAGCTTCCAGATGTCTCTGAGCTCATGACCAAGCTCTTCTCTGGTTCCAAGGGCTCCAGCAAGGCAAGCAGCAGCAGCAAGGGCAGCAGACCAGCAGCCAAAAGGAGGTAGTACAGTACATGACTGCTGGAACTGACTTGCATTCAAACAAGATTTTTCAAGTGTCATTTGTTTTTGTTTTTCCCCCACTGCATCTGTGTCGCTGTACAGATTTCTCTATAAACACATGGTCTAAGCTCACCGTCATTTCTAACATACTGTCTGGAACAGAGCTATACCTTTTTGTTTCAAGGTGCACTGAAGAATATTTCGCAAAAGCTATTATTCCTACTCTACTCTTCACATACTTCCTTTGTGTAACAGCTGTCTGTCAGTTCTTCCTGTGTATTTTTCCCACTGCTGCTAAATTCCTCTATCTAAAAAAAAAAAGGTTATATACATATTTAGAGTTTTTCATTTCTCCAACAGTTTTGGTAATCCGACTGTGAATGAAGATAGATTGACATTTTAAAATTGTGAAATCTTATTTAAAAATATAGATAAATTAAAATGCTATATAAATGTTTTGGGATATTTTTTTTTTTTTTTTTTTTTTTCAAAAAAAATCAGATTTATTTGGGAGTAAACACATGACCTCATTATATGAATAATTAAGGTGTACTGTATGCTTTCAACTCTCAAACTGTACATTTTGTGCCTGAGATGTAAAAATTAGTGAAAGTGGTTGACAGTTTAACGATGAAAGGAGCTCTGTGGTGTGTCGCTGGTTTTTATTTTTAATAAGGTGGGGAGTAAAGTCAATATTAAATTCATTAACACACATGCTAAGATGTAAGATGTCCTTATTTCCTTCACTACTATTGAAGTTTCTGCAAATGCTGATTGTTATGACCATATTATTGTATCCAGAATACATTAATGGGTGGTTTAAAAGTCTAGTTACCTAGATGTATTTAAATCTAAATATTGTACTTTATCCATCTAATCAATCTGAGTCATATTACAATAGAGGAGATTAGCTTGTCAGTCTGGAAACACCCTTTAATGCTTGTCTTAATGTTTGAGTCTTGGTGTTCCAATCCTTTTCTTCACCTATGAGAAGTTTCTGTTTTTGAAAAAGGCAGTATTCTCTTTTGTGTAAACTAGACTGTTGGACTGTAAAAGATTATTACACATATACAGAGATTATTTTACATTAACTTGATCTACTTAGTGACGTTTCACAGTTTGTTTTTTTTTCTGATTTGTTTATGTTAGATTTAAATGGCTTAGACCTTAGGATTGAATCCAGGGTCTGTTCTTAACCCTTAAAAGGTGGAATCTGCCTGCATGTTAATCCACAAACAACATTAAGGCTTGTATTTTGCCCAGAAGGAGACACAAAACAATGTCTAAAACTTCTGTGGTCTATGATACCATCCAGGTTTGGGCTAAAGTTCCTGTTTAGTTTGAAAGGGAATTACTTTTTGTTTTTTATATAAAATTCAAGTTGAGTATCGAACACCAGTCCAATGTATTTTAAATTCTGTTAGTATTCTTTAAAATTAAATGTATAGAAAAGCACACATTGTTTTTGAATGAGCTAACGTTGGGTGTCAGATATGCTGCTACACAAAACTGCTGCTGCATGCTTGATTGATTTAGGATGCATGAAGACAAATTTACCTTTGTTTTCATCTGACTGGAAGCACAACTGAGAAGTTGACTAAATAAAGAAAAGGGTGAGATTCTTCTTCTTGAGTAAGCCTTTGGTATCTGTAGCAAATGCTGCATGTATTCCATGTCTGTCATGGAGACCATAGCAGAATTAGAAATTGACCTGAAGAAACTCAACACACCAGTAAAGAAGGCAGGCTCGGTTCTGAAAACTCTAGAAGCTCTGAAGATGATTTTCCAAAGAAGAATCGGTCATTAAACGAAGAACGCCTTGGACTATCCTGAGTATTCTCTTCACCTGTCTTCAGCCAAGACTTCTCTGGATTCATTTTAAAATGGGTAACTAATTTTCCTCTCTAAAACTACTTGTTAAAGAAACCCTTAATGAGTTACAACAACATTAAATTTCCCTTCAGTAATAATTTATATAATTGAAAAAACCCGGATCATCTGTATAGAGCTGTCGGCTACATTAATCAGAGCAGAGGTAAGTCATTTATGACAATAATATGCCCCTTTTGCTCCTCGAGGTCTGGATAAACTGCTGCAGCGGATTGGATTTGGCATTTGACTCGAGTTGTAAACCACTGATTGCATCTGCTGAAAAATTACAGTTGGAGAGTTACTGGTAAACAAATATTCATGAGCTGGGAAAGTATTAAACTGCTGCATCTTACAGAATTGGTTTAAATTAGAAGCAGTGCCAGAAATGTTGCAATTACTTTTCTGTAAAAGAAAGCAAACAAAGTTCAGAAAGCTGAAAGAGAAAACACATTGGGCAAACCGAAAATTCCTTGCTGTGCAGGTTTTGTGTCTTACAGCGTTTGGTCATTTAACCCAACAGGATCTTGTCTTGCGACGTCATCTTATAACTGATGCAAAAAAATATATATATTTTATTTTTTTTGATACACTGCCATTGATTGAATTGAATTGGCAGAATATATTTAACCTGGAATTGCTTCTTTGGTGAGATTGCATCCACATGTCTACTATTATTTTTAATAATAGTATCAATTATTACTTAGCTTTTAGTTGGGCCATGTTTTTTCTCACTGAAAGTCAAAGATATCTGTTTCATTTGCTATCATCTTGGTTGAATGCAAATTATTTGCTTTTGAAATCTACTATTGGGGTATTAATATTTTTCACCTCAAATGTAAGGTCCCTTAAATTTTTAACATGGGTTTCCTGCCCAAAGGAGTAGTTTTATACACTCTTACTGTACGTGTCTTCTGGTACATTAACTGGAGCTATAAATGTAAAATATTAGAGCAACATAGATTCAGTCACAAAAATAGAACCAAAACAAAAGGCACAAATTTTATAAATAGATCTGACAGAAGATAGTATTTACAAGTGAAGCAATACACAAGAGCATCATTCAAACATGTAAAGAACCTTTTTACACCAGGTATGTTGGCAAGGGTGAAGACTTTAAGCTTAAATGATCTTACCTTAAACAAATCTTTAATGATCTTACTTTAAAAAAAAACACTAATAAGCCCTTAAACACAAGTCATCAAAATTCAGACACAGGATAGAGGAAATCTCACTAAACCAAAATAGCATACCAAATGCACATTTACAGTTCATCAGTGTGTAAATGAACATAATTAGTTGTATATGTTCTTCATACATAAGTGATTTTAACAGTGTTCAAACTCCATGTCATTTTCTGTATGTACAGTTTAAGTAGCTCACAGATAACAGCATCACTGGAAGGGATTTAATGGGCATTAATTAATGAAATCCTTAAATACATGCAGTTTTTTAATTGTAGCATGGCTTACCATCCAGGATGCCTTCAGGGAAAACACCTCAGGGTGGGGGTGCTCCGTTACATCTTCTACTTAGTGGGTTTATTAAAAGTAGTTGTTGTTATGTTTTGTTTTCTTTCAGATTTCATTGTAAAAGAAAACCAGCTTGAAGTTGTTTGTCTTTGATCGTTTTTTATTACCACTATCGTTTTTTTGTTTTTTTTTTCACATTTTTCCTGAGCATTTAAGCATGCTTGTATGGGTTGGAGGTTTTATTTATTATATTTATAAAGACAGAGATCATTTTAAAGCATGTTCCCAACAGTACAGCTTTTGTCTTATTTGCATATCGTGTTTTTATTTTTTTAACTAATATGCACCTTTCTTGAGTCTGCAAAAAGAATTGAATTAAATCTGATCAAGCCGGCCTTAAAAGCTGGGAGCAAAAGTAAATGCTTTCTCCAGGGCACCATTCATGCAGGAGCTGCCCCTGGTTACATGTGTATGTAAGAATACCCTCAAAAAAAATAATTTATGATGTTTTTGCAGACTTGCCAGAGCACCAACATGCCAATTAACTTATAAATGCAGGTTTAATTAATTAAGGTTAACGAGTTAATGACTCCTTATAGTGCGCTGTTTTTGAAAATGCTTTTACTGCTTCATAATAGGGGTTAGATCTAGTTTTTTTCTTTTTTGTCTGATGAATACCTGTGCAACAACAATTTTAAATGCACTTTTAACTGGAAGTGAATTTATATCTTTTAAAGAAATCTATAGCGGTGTAACATCAAATAACTTAAATCAGGCTGTATCAAGAATAATCTGGTGGTTGAACGCTTGGGAGAGTCATAAAACAAATGAATAAAGTGTAAACTGTTTGATGTTTTGAAATTTAATAAAGGAGCTAGCCTATCTACATGTATTTAATAGCCGCAGAACAAACAGATACACACAACTGCTACTTATATTCCTTGCATGTATGAACGGCAGTCCATGTTGATCTTAAATGCATTTAAAAAGATCTCTTTATGGCATGATGCTCAACGCAAAAATGTAGAGAAAAATTAGCTCAGTATATTGACATAATATGGTTTTGACGGATAAAATCACATGAAAAATCTGCAGCACGCCCCACACCTATCAGAACCTCTACTGCGGATGTTTTGGCCATATTGGAGAAAATTAAAAAAAAAAAAAAAAAAAAAAAAAAAAGAGCCTTTCATTTGCTCAGTGTTGTGTTAAACCGTTAAAAGTATTCTACCATTAAAGGTCGATTGACTGATTCATTATGGGACCTCAAAACATTTCACATGAAATTTTAGGATATAAAACATTGTAAGACCAACAAGAAAGTTAATTCTCAAAACCACACCAAACACTGCAGGTGTAATTTAGCATAAAACAAATGAGGAATATCTGGAAAAGTACCTCATGACCACTGCTAGGCATGGTGGAGGATCCATGATGCAGGAGGCATCACAGCTTCTTTAAACCTTCTTCAACTTGAGACCTTTCTTCAGGCTTTAATCCTGAAGAAAACTTTTAGGGTAAACTGGGGAAGTTAGATTTTAAGGGACAACCAAGGAATAAATGAAATGTTTAAATCCTTGTCTTTGTGTGTAGCAAGCTTATGAAATTGTAGAGTAGAAGAAGAAGCATGTAAATATTATCAGCTCCAGTTTCAGTATATAACACACCGATACAAATATATGGTACATGTACAGCTCAATTTTTTTATGTAACAAAAAACTTTTAGAAACTACCATAAGATTATTTAAAATTATCAATTTGATTAAAAAAAATACTGAGCTCCACTTTTATTCTTTCCTTTTTTGTAAATAACATTCACACATGCATAATGTGCACCTATTGATACAGCTATTGTTTTAAAAAGCGAAGTCGTAAGTCTGTAAACGAAACAGATTTCCAGATATAACATATTATAGGGCTGGTAAGCAAAGAAATACTAAAAATGAAAGCGGAATTAACAGCAAAGAAGTAAACGCTTATGGACACCGAAAACATCACAATAAAAAAGTGTAAAACATGGAATGGGGGCTTTGCATAGATTTGTCAAGTTGTAAATGCCAAGAAAGATCCAAATTAACAATTTATTCAAGCAATATTTATATCTGAATCGGCAAGGAAATAGACCAATACAGGTTTTATATGGATTTATACAACAAATACAACAACCAGACTCATTTGTAATGTCAGGAATCCACAGCAGCTGTAACCAGAAGAACACTTCATACTTTATGAAAATCTGTAAGTCATGTTGGACCCAGAAACAAAGATTAAAGACAACAACTTAAAAAGATACACTGAATTATTCTTGTAAAAAGAGGCACCATCATCAACCACATGGAATACAACTACAGATACTTATCTCTGATGTTCTGAGGTGTTCTGTAAGGAGAGCATGAAGCCATCAGTTTCAAGTTTTCACATTGGTTATTTTACATATATATATATATATCATTAAAAAAATCTAAATCTATAACAACTCTTCTATCAGTTCTTATACAAACAGAGATGTTAAAAGTTGTAAAGTAAAATAAAACCAAATTGAATTGCATTCGCATTCTCTTAGAAATGAAACAAAATCCTGTCTTTATTTTGAAAACATCCACCGAGGGCTAAAGAATAAACAGCAAAAGAAATATATATAGAAGTGTCTGAAGAACAAGATTCTTTGTGCTATACTTATTTGGCCCCTATCACTTTAACACAGCGGAGAAGGTGTGATGCTGCAGGCCTATCTCTCTCTCACAGGCATAGGGAAACCTTTGTTAGATGACATAGTGACATGAATTACTTTAAATATCTGAAAATTGTAAGTAAAATATAATCCCCTGTATTAGAAAACTGCAAATGAGCTACTTTGTGAATAAAAGTCCAAAACATGTGACAATTTGCACAGAAATTGTAAACCAGACACAATTTCAATCTGTTTCAGTCCCTGGACCTAAATGGAAAGACCAAAGTGACTACAGTAGATCCCACTCTAACCTCGTTAAATGTTATAATATAAATGCTGTCAGAGCAGCCAGTAATTCTTGCGATAGTGAAGCATGGTTTTTAATATTTCTGCTGATATTGACTTGTTTTATCTACAGAAGAAAAAAAATGACTTAGTAAAAGTTTGATTTTCTTCTAAAATCTAACTGAGTGAACACTATTGCCATTAAAGATGATTTTTCTTCTTTTAGATGTCTAATGTGAGGGTGCTGTATCTTCTTTTATGTGCTGAGAAAAAGCTCTTTCCAGCCTTTTTGACTTCCGTTAATTTTCTACCAACATTCAAAAGTCACCTGCAGCCCATCCGTCTACAGCAGTATACCAGTAAGTATCAACAAACACACGCATGTTGGTAATGAATTGTTAACCAACTCATCAGTTCATTTTGTTGTTGACGTTTGGGTTCTGAGCGCTCCAGCACAACTTGTCCTTTCCTCGCCGTCTCCTCCTCCACTGGCAGAGCAGAAGCATGCGGAAGGTCTTCTGGAAGGTCTTGTTGCACAGAGCGTAACACATCGGGTTGATGGTGCTGTTTACGTAGCACAACCAGTAGCCCAAATGCCAGAGGGACAGAGGGATGCATTCAGCGCAGAATGTGGAGATGAGCACCATGATGTTGTATGGTGTCCATGTGAGGATAAAAGCCAGGAGGATGGCACTGAGGGTCTGAGCTGCCTTCTTCTCCTTCACAAGCACCATCCTTTTCCTCTTGGTGATCTGGTTCTTTAGGGCAGAGTCTATGGGTTTGGAAGTGGTGGAGGACGAGGAGGTGGAGGCTTTTTTGGTCGACCGCTCTGGCTCTGGAGGGCCCGGTTTGGGACTTCCCGGACTGTCATTTTTACCCTTTGATGTTCGTTTAAATTTGTAGGAGATTAAGCTTTTATGGCTCTTCTTCTGAGGGGTGGAACAGTACTCCTCCTCTGTATAATCTGGAACCTCCCCATTCTTACTACTTTGTCCAGTCTGCTGCTCTTTGAATGATCCTTGTGGGGTTTCTATTGAAACATGATCCTCCTCTGACGATGTGTAGCTGTTAAAAGAGGTAATCTGATCAACTTTGGCCCATGTTTCATCTGACCTGGTGGTCATTTTAGTAACATTACTTTGATTAGATGAGGACCAGGAGGCCTGACTCTGGTCTCTTCTCTCTCTGGGGAAATGAAAACAAGAACGAATCATTGTCTTCTGTGGTTTAGACCCTTCTGGGACATTTCCCGTTGTGAGTCCTTGAAGCTCGGCGAGGTCTTTTGTCCGTTTTTGCGTCTCCTTGTAGATCCTGCAGTAGAGGATGGTCATAACCGAGACCGGAATGTAGAAAGCAGCAATAGCTGTTCCAAATGTAATGACTGGTTCTGTTAAAAACTGGATTTGGCACTGGTCCAAAGGAACTTTTCTCTCTCCTACAAAATACTGCCAGCATAGAATAGGTGGCGCCCAAAGGACAAAAGACACCAGCCAAGCCAGACCAATCATTATAGCAGCTCTCTTTGGAGTCCTTTTTGCCCTGTAAGTCAGTGGCCTTGTGATGGAGAAGTATCTGTCAAAACTGATCACAAGTAAGTTCATGACTGAAGCATTGCTGGCCACATAATCCACTGCCAGCCAGAGATCACATGCGATGTTCCCTAAGGACCAGTAGCCCATCAGAATATATGTGGTGTAAAGGTTCATAGATAGTACTCCTATAATGAGGTCAGCAAAGGCCAAACTAAGCAGGTAGTAGTTGTTTACGGTCTTCAACTGGCTGTTTACTTTGAATGACAGCATCACCAATACGTTTCCTACTATAGTTATCAGACTGACGATGGCAGACACTGAAGCGATGGTTATGACCTCCCAAAGGCTGTGAGCATGTGTCGTATTGCTGGAAGTGCCGTTCTGGAGATCCATCGTCTTTTTCTATTAGTTTTTCTTCTAGATGTTAGTCGTCGCTTTGTGATCCCATTAAGATGAGGTGGCTACCTAAAATAAAACAAAAACAACAATGTTGAGATGCAAATATACAAAATATATTTGGAAACAAAAAGGATATTTAATGAATTATTAGTTCTTTCATTTATGTTGAGGGTGATAGTTTAAACACAAAAAAGGAAGAAACCATGTTTTCTTTTTTCAACGTGATTTCAGAGATAAAAGCGCTGCTATACTCAGTTCAGCTCAACATGGGTTCCCCTTTATCTCATATTTTCAAAGATGCTATCAAGCCGTGTTTTCCATCGTGGCGAATAGATGAACACTGGCAATAAAATCAAATTTCGGTAATGATGTACTTACTGCAGGCTCACAGTGTGTGTAGTTTGTGTGTTGGTGACATCACAAGGAGCAAGGGAATCAAGCTAATCAGTTTGTATTAGAGACCATGATACCAAACAAGCTTATTCTGAAGCTTTTGGGTTGTTTTTAAGGTGTAAACTTTTCATTATTAGGTGTTTAAAGCCCAGTCTGACTCAGATCACCCTCAAGCCATGAATGAAACTGCAATGGGTGGTGAAGCTGAAGCAAATAGTGATGATTGTTATTACTGTCTTCAGAACTTTGACTTGTATTTGCATCTGGTTGGTTTCAGTTAATATTCACCATTGTAAAATTAATGTTGTTTTCTTCTGCAATCTATCAGGATGGTTGAACTATATGGATGGTCTCAAAAATGAACTGGAATGATGGTGATATTATAAACTGCAGCACTATACATGAATGAAGCAGCCAGTGATGCATCTGATATACGGAAAACACTTTAAAGACAGAGATCAGTCCATAAGCTGTGTCTCTTACAACCTGAGTAAAACGCAATAGGATTTTTAACAATTAAATATGATCATTCCAGTCCGCATTAGCCCACTTAAATGTGTTGCCAATCTGTCTTTAAAATCAAGCAATCATCTCAAATATCCTTCAACTTTAAACTGCAGAAGCAAAAATGAAAGTTACATAAGAACATACAAACCTCTGGTTAGTTGTCTTAAACCATATTTTATGTTCCAGGGTTGTGTTCACGTGGAAGTTTGTTTTGGGAGAGCAATATTTTTGAATTATTATTCATAATCAAATTGACAAAAACAGGACATATTGCTCTATATGTGACAAACAACACCATAAACATCATGCCAGTAGCTTTATAAACAAACCGTTCTGCTGCAGATCCTTTTTTAAAGGTATGACACATCTATTGCAGACCACATGTACAATAAGAGTACATGTTATTTAGCTATCTGATCTCATTACCATTTGCAATCCACTAACAATGCATTTGTATGTGCTTTAAAATAACCTTGACTTTAGTAGAGCATACGATTTAAAATAGTTATGTGCTGTTTTTCTATTTTGCAGTTATTTTTTTTACTTTTTAATGTCATTCAAATTATTCCTCAATTTTTTTATTTTGTTCTTTCATTTCCATAATTGGTTCCAAAGCATTCTGGTTAAAATTATGTTGTTTTTAAAGCTCCCAAATAAAAATAAAACGGGCAACATTGCCAAAAAAACAACAAAAACAAACAAACAAACAAAAAACAAACCAACTTGTGCCTTTTAAAATACTTATTTTTACTACTTTATGGGGTTTGTATTAAACTCTACTTTAATATATTCTTAATTTAGCAGAAAATAACACTATCAGTATTTAACTGAGAAGACCTTTCATTGAAATAAATTGCTGAACGGTTGGAACAGGAACCATCCAAATATTTATCGGACACCTTTTAAGGTAGTACCTCAGACCGCTCTAAACGGTACCACCTACTAAAGTGTCCGCCCTCTGTTATCAAGCAACAGCAATGGAAGGTAGAGTTACCCGGGGCAGAGGAGGCGGCTGGAGGAGAGGCGGTAGAGGTGGGCATGACAGCGACAGTCATAACGGTGAAAACAGAGGCCGGGGGAGAGGAGGTCACCACCGCGGAAGGGGCAAGCGAGACCACCACCGGGGTCGTGGACGCGGTGGAGGCTACCATGCTGCAGCAGAGTTCTCTCAGCAGGTGAGAACCGCTGCACCAAACTTTATTGAAGCTCTCCCTATTTTTTGTCTGTGAGCAAAAAAGTGGATTGTGGACAATATCTTAATATTATAAAATACACTACAGCACATTGTTGCCAGTTCGGCGTTTTTAAACCACACCATAAATTTGAGTTTGGACGAGTGTTGGTCAGTTCTTCTTCTCTAGAGCATCATGCATAATTTCAGTGTTTCCCAGTTCAACACACCTTAATCAAATACGTATTTCTTGACGAGGCAAATGAAAGTTAATAAGTTGAGGTTATGTGTCGGAACTGTGACGCATTAAAACGTGGAGGAGACCGACTCCTGAGGACTGAGACACTACTGCTTAAGATAATTGGGCAGGTCTGTAAACACGTTTGCTTACAGCTACAATGAACATACAGAATCTAAGCCTTTGACATAACACTTAATTTCCCCCAGGATGTTCAGTCATATGATACTCCTGACAGAATTAGACATCAAACAATAGGG
This sequence comes from Jordanella pulchra, assembly GCA_034780135.1. Classification (NCBI taxonomy): domain Eukaryota; kingdom Metazoa; phylum Chordata; class Actinopteri; order Cyprinodontiformes; family Cyprinodontidae; genus Jordanella; species Jordanella pulchra. The sequence goes on from JAUZNJ010060490.1 coordinate 11,850, forward strand.
GCTCCTTGATTGCAATCATAGAAATAAGCTTTGTTACATAGGGGCTCCTTGATTGCAATTATAAAATCTTCCCGCTGCATCCATGCCTGCCATGTGGTATTTGATGACATTGCTGGGGGTGCATCCTATTGTTTGACTGCAGAGAAACACAGAATTATTCTTGGAATATTTCTGCAGACAAATAGGAAGGAGACAACAGTCGGACGTTCAGTCTATCTTATTATGAAAGGCATTGCTTACAGTTATAAATGTATATGTTGAACGATTATTTATAGAAATTAATCTTAATTTGTATTAAATGCATTTCTCTAAAATTAGAGCTTTAGAATATAGGAATATACAATACCTAGGAATGTTCACTCATGTTACTGAATCTTTCTCATGTTTTTCCTCAATACATTTAAACAGCTTAGTTATAATTAACCAACACATAATCAAAGATCATTAACTAAAATAAACTGACTGTACTGTAGGATTTTAAGAATATATATTAAAATAATAACAACCAAGTGTGACGTGCAAAGGACTCAAACTCCACCTAATGAACTTCCTTCTATCCAGTTGTTTTTAGAGGCACATGCAGCAGCACTGGTGTGCTGTTGCCTTGCAGCAAGAAGGTTCCGGGTTGATTTCTGGCCTGAAGTCCTTTTGCAGAGAATTTGTATATTCTCCCTGTGCATTCATGGGTTCTTTCAGGGTACTCCAGCTTCCTCCCACAGTCCAAAAACAGGACTGTTAGATTAATTGGAATCTCTAAATTTTCATAGATGTGAGTGTGTGTGTTCATGGTTGTAAGTCTTTGTGTGTCTCCGTGTTGCCCTGCAGCAGACTGGCGACTTGTTCAGTGTGTTCCCCACCTTTCGCAAACCCTGACAGAATAAGTGGGAGAAGATGGATGAATGTTTTTAGAGGTTGCGTATTTCTAATTTAATATAATCTTAAGTAAAGAAGCGCCGTGAAGCCCTAAGAGTTATTTTTAAGAGTTATAAGTAAACAAACAGCAGCATCAAGACCAAGCAGCGCAGCAAACTGGTCAGAAATACTGTTGTGGAATAGTTTAATGATGCATGTCACACCTGCAAAGGTTACCAAGACATGGCTGCCTACCTACATAAAACGGAAGGAGAACATAAAATGAAGAATAGGATAATGGGAACATTATGATTGTGCAGAAGTCAGAATTCAGGGAGGGATCTGTTGACAAGATGACTATTAGTTGTGCTAAAAAAGGTCTAATCAGTCCTGGATATTCAAACTGTGCACAGCAAACATGTAGAAGAAGGAGCTTTTTAAAAAAATACATTAATTTTCAACTTCATGGTCAACTTAAATAGAAAGGTGTATCAGAAAATGAGCTGTACAGATCACTAATAAAATATTTCCCACAGTAAAACATAGTGGTGGCAGCATCAGGCTGTGGGGATGCGTTCCTTCAGCTGGGACATGGAAACTGGTCTGAGCTGATGGACAGATGAATGGATCTTGCTGCAGGGTTTATTGCATGAAATAACATGTTCTTTATGTTAAAATGGATTAATGGAGGGAAAAAAAAACAATGAAGAAACAACTGTTTTTTTTTTTGTTTTTTTTTGCTGTAGTTCAGGACAAAACAAAGGGCAATCAAAACATTAAAAGTAAAAATGTCATTTTATTTCCATTAGCTTATTTTGGTGAGAATTTGAAAAGTTGCATAAAAAAGTGAATCCACACCTCTGGTTAGGAATGGAACTAGGAAGGTTTTCAGTGAGCGCTTTCAAGTAAAGATCATTTCTAGTTTGGTTTAAAGTACTACAAGAATGGTTTGGGAAAATAAACAATGTTCAGTAGCCCCATTACTGTGTTAAAACTAAGAAAAATGATCTAAATTACTATTTAAACATACAAACAAGGTGGAATATTTCAATTGTTTAAAGCAACATTGAAATAATTATGCTTTAATTTGTCAATTCATCTCTTTTTAGGTTTATTTTTCCCAAATTTTCTCACCTCTGGTTTGTCTTTCCTTCAGCAACTAGAAGATGAGGAGAATCTGAAAGAGGAGGATGACAGGACAGCAGTGTTCTCCAGAAGAAAGTTGGAGTCCAACTGGGACCGCTACGAGGAAGCAGAGAGGGCAGAGGAAGAAGACGATATGCCGTCTCAGAGAGGAACGAACTACCACGTGCTGCTGGAGTCAGCAGGTAAGATCTCACGCTCATTTGTTTAGTTTGTGCTTTCTTTGCTCAAAGGGCTCTGATTGTTTGCTGTTGCTGATTCTGTTGGATTTAGTGAAAATATATTCTGGAGCATCTTGTTAAATCTTTCTGACCTGTTAAGTTATGCTGTGTTGAAGGAGTGGAGCTGATCTCTGTGGAGCTGATGTCAGATGTGCTGTTTTGTTTAAAGCCTCTAAATTTGTTGATTTTTATTTTCTCATCCAAAGGCTCACAAAATGCGCCTAAAATCTTCTTCAGATAGGGGGGGGGGTGACGACTATCTTATTCCTGTCTGATAAATATATGTTTGGTCAGGCCCTAAAATCATGTGGAAGAATGTTTGCCTCGGTTTACCAGGTTTCCACTTGAAATGTTAAAGCTTCAGCTTCCTCCTCAGATTTTCTGGAGGACTGAATGAGGCCTTTTTGGGATTCTTTTGAGCCACTTTCTTTTTGTAATTTAGGTTGCTTTAATGAGCCAATTAAAACCCATGTTCAGTCTTTTGGCTTATAGCAGTAGTTTCAAGCTTTTGTTACTTGGTTCTGTTTACTGATCATTATACAACCTCCAGTGATGATTATTTTATTTTTCAATAAATGTACGTATACATTTTTTGATGAATTAATGATGGTAGTTGATTTTTTCTTTTTTTTTTCCCTCCCAAAGAATACTAATTTTTCTTACAAAAAATGTAAAGTGGATATAAAGTATAAATTATGTTCCACATCTTACGCATTATTGTTTTTATTATTTTTGTTAGTATTTTTCATTATGATTATTTATTTTACTCACAAAGAAATAAAAACAAAAACACTATTAACAGTGTGAAATATAAGGCCTGAGCTGGTAATAAAAATAAATGATTCTTAGTTTAGTGTGCAACTAACCTTGATGGAATGTTATACTATAAATTAGTGAATGCATTTTTATGTCCCCCCCCCCAAAAAAAAAATAAATAAATAAATAAATAAAAAGAGAGGAACAAATAGACAAGTTGCAGTGTATACCAGTACTCACTGTGTATTTCATCATGTAATATGCATGATGGCTGGTTCATAGGGAAACACTCCAAATTACATTTTAATTGCATGCAAATTGAAATTGAATTATAACGACCTCATAGATGCTTTAAAATAAAAAGCTTGCAGATTTGTGCATCGTTCAACAGATAAGTCCAGAAATAAAACAGAATTTCCGTTCTTTACCAGAACAGACACATACGGAGGATTCAATGTAGTCTGCATATTTTTTTTATATTGCTTAATTTCTTTAATTGTTGTATTATTGTGAATAAGACCCCATTTGTTAAATGCAGTAATGGTTTTCATAAAACTGCAATGCTATTTTATAATGAGCCCATAAAATCTATACAGATCACCAAATTCTGCGCTGTGCATCCAACATCAGATGGAAATCCACTCTCACTTTGTGTTCTACATGTACCCATACATGGGTCTAAGAAAAGAAGAAACATTAGGAGTGTGAGCCTCTATTTTAAACTGCAGTGCAGGGAAAATATTCTTGAGACATGATGCCTTCAAAACCTTTTCACTCAGTCAAGTTAATAAAACTATTCTGCCAAACATCAGTTAACGTATTTGTATAAGAAACATGTTGATATTACAAATATGGTTTAAAGTAACTCTTTCAGTCACATTTTAATCAGTTTTTTTTATCATTAGGTTGTTGTACTTACACTTTTTTGTGTAACAACAAACGGTTGTCTGTTTCATGTACTATCATCGTTAAAGTGGAAAAACACACGCATGGTATTATAAGCTATCTAACTAAGGGTGTGTCCCAATTCAAGCTTCATCCTTTGAAGGGTCTGGGTTCTTTGAAGACTTCAAAACAACAAAGGCCAGACGTTTACTTGGATAAAAAAGCTAGTACAACGTACACCACATGACAGAAGTTGAGGTAAGACCAATGAAATATAAATTATTTAGACAAAGATAATGGTTCGTAATTATTAACTGGACACATGGCAACAATGAGACAGGACACGCCTTCGGGGGTGCGTATTTTGATGAAAATCAATGTTCTTTTAGAAAATATGTAAGCTTGGGGGCAATGTTGAATAATTAATATTTGTGTAGAAAACAATCAGGTATATGATCATAATGTCAATATTGATAAAAAATTTAATACTTTTCAAGATCCTGATCATTTGCTTTGATTTTGTTTTTTTTTTTTCTCATTTCTTCAGGAACTGAAAAAAAAGTTTGTCACTATGCTCCATCCTGAGCTCAGGTGGAAAAGTTTTAGTTTAATTTTGTAATAATAATTAAAAACAAAAGTTTGCCATCTGATTAATGGATTAATTGGAAAACGAATCGACAAATTCATCGATTAGCGAGAAAAATCGTTGGTTGCAGCCCTAATTAAGTTATGATTTACAGTGTTGGATTACACTTGCAATATAGATGGAAAGGTTTTGTTAATAGGGAAAGTTTTATAGATTATTATGATAGAGCTCTGATATTCCATTTTTTAAATGATCCAGATAATGTACTTCAATACAACTCGTATGTCTATTTATTAGGCAACTAACTTAGTCAACCAATTATATCTTATCTATGCTTTGCTTATTGTGTAGTATTGCAATTTTATACTTTTTTAATAGATATTAGATAATGACACATGTAATCAATGCAAATAAATGTTTTGTGTTCCTGCACTACTTTAATGTTATTTCTTTTTATATTACATTGAAACTATTACAATAAATTGAGACTCTACATTTTCTTCTAGGAGAGGGAACAAACAAAATCAGCAGGTACTTAGTTACAATCCTTTTATATCTGACTCGGGCTTCTGAAGTAAAAGGACATTATATCCTCTGTAAAAGTGCAGAATTACTGAACGAGGACAGATTGCTGCCTTCTCTTTAAACTGCAAATCTGTATCTTTTTTTTTTTTTGTTAGTTTTTTTCCTGCATCCTGGCTATTCCTGGACGGCACTCTGTGGTCACGACCTTAAACCTCCGCTTGCACTTCTACTTCCTCTGCAATTTGTGCTACTCATTTTTATAGATGCTCGTTTTGTCACATTTTCTGACATTTTGCAGTTTGAAGCCTGAAACAGTTATCTTGCTGTCAGTCTGGATCTTAACCATTTCTGTCATCTTTGACAGAACTAACAGATGATTGAACTTCCTCAGAAATCCAAACCAGCGGGGCCTTTGGGAGCCGTGATTGGTTTGCTTGGGTTGTTTGTGTTTTCTCACAAAGTCTGTAATATTTTTTTTAGTAATGCTGCCTGACTTATTTTGCATCTTTTTTCCAGTCAAATCTTGCAGTGAGATGAAAGATAAAATATGAATCAGAGTTTCATGCTAAATGTGCTTCTTGGTACTTTTTGGTGATTGCAATGAAAAACAGTCTTATTTTTGCAAAGACTAAAATTCCTAAACCAAATCTAAGCACCTCAAAGCAGCACATATCACTCCTTTGGTGAAATAATGAAAATAACTTTTTTTTTTCTGGGTATTTTATCATTTTGACCAATTGTTTCACTACTGGCTGTGTGTAATTTCTTTCCTGTAATTCTGTTCTTTTCAGAACATCTTACATGTCCCTGTTTGTGCTGCACACATCATGATAGGTTGTTTTTTGTTGCTTTTCTCTCTCAACATTAAATCATCTCCAAAGGAGCTAACAGACTGCTCGCTTTGAAGAATAAACAATTACCGCACACAATTCGGTGCTGGATATATTTATCAACTTGCTCGATAACATTGAGGAATTGCTGTGATCTTGCTTCTTTGTTCTATCTGCTTGTTTCTTTAGATAAACAGCAGTTTAGTAATTACCTGTAATCCAAATTATTATTTTGTAGAGGGCTCATTGCTCATTGCTGGTGAAATGATTGAACCTGATTTGAATTCAACTTTTCATCTCCATGGATGTTTTTTTTTGTGTTTTTAATGGTCTGTCTTACAGTGCCCACTTCTACTAGCATTTCTATTTTCTTCAAATATTTTTTCCATTAACATATAAGCATTATGAAATACTAGTTTAATTGATAATCATTCAAATATGCAAATGTGCATTTGGCTCCAATTCTTTACAACGTTGCCCTAAATAAACAGATTCGTTTCTGCACAGCTTTTTAAGTCACACCACACTATTTCAAATTGATGTCTGGACTTTGACTAGGCCGTTGCACAGACTGAAGCAGGTTTTAGCTGTTTATTGCCTCATATTTTGACCCTAGAATATGTTTGATTACCGAGGAGTTTCTAGTTTACTAGGTGTAGAAAAAAATTACAAATAAAACTGATCCTATCTCCTCCACCACCGTTCCTGACAGTTGCTTTGTTTAAGCTGATATTTGTGGTGATAAAAGGGAGACCAATACATCATGTTTTTAGACCAATATTAGATGTTTTGTTTTTATTTCCTCATACCTGCATCGACTGACATGTATATGTGTTCATGCATTGATAAGTGTTTTTTTTTTTTTGTATGTGTTTTTATACTAGAGTAATATTAATATTGTGATGTAAAAATTCAACCCTACTTACAAACCAAAAATCCTTTTTTATTTTTTAGCTAATCAAATCGACCTGTACAATTGGTGATGAAGCCTTCAGATGTTTTATTTTCATATCTTTGCATCGCACTGTTTGATGTTGTTAAAAATGTTAGTCCTTATCTTTACACTTCTGAAAAATCTTTTCCAAAGCAGCAAAGGTGTAATTAATGCTTGAACTCACAGCGTCACTAGTTTAGTTTTGTTCTCATGCTCTGATTCTGTAAATCTGTTGGTTGATTTAAATAACCTTAGAACCTGCTAAAGTTCAGATTAGATACTAGATAAAACTACTTGTTGGTACAGCATTTTGGCATTATCTTCATTTTTTTTTGTTGTAGTGTAAATGTAAAGTTGCTCTTTTAAGTTTTTAGACTCATCCTTGCCTCTCTGTTTTGCCTGCATTGTCAGATTAGTCATGCCATATACAGCAAGAGGCAACTGCTCTCTAGAGGAGACATAATTGTACGTGGGTGGTAATGCTTTCACAAGTTTTTTTTTATGTTTTTTTTTTGTCACAAAAAGTCAGGAATCTGTAAAATAAACAGAAGAATAAGCACTTTCACCTCTTGGCTGATGCTACTATAGATTACTTCTCATGTTGCCAGTTTTTGCTCTAAAGACCAATATGTGTTGAGATTGTAAAATGTAACAGAAGTATTTAGAGATTTTATGTATCTTAGGGGAGGAATGGCCTGCGGCAGTGTTTCTCATCGTTTTGTAATGTATCTCATAAGACTTGCGAATTTTAAAAATCTAAGGGCAGAAAGGTTGAAAGCAAAGCTTTTCTTACAGCAGCGGTGGAGGCGTTGGAAGGGAGATTTATTATTGGAAGGTTTTGCGATATTTTAATCAAGAAAATTTAATTTCTTATACTTTGTTGCACAACAGAAAAGCAATCTTGAAATATGAGCTGGAAAAAGGAGGTTAGAGTTGTTATAACATTTCTAGGATCACTTTCTTTTATTTCTTCTTTGTTAATGATTTTGTGAAATGAATCCATGAGCAATTATTCCAAAGATTCACTTCCTTTGTTAATTAGATAAGTTGCACTTTGCAATGCTTCTGTTTCAGTTATATTGCTCTATTGCAACCCATACTTTTGATTTCCTTAATTCAGGTTCACTGTACATAAATATTTAAATATTTGATAACATGTCAAGGTTGGTGTCCTTGGTCAATGTTAGACGTTTTTATTGAAAACAAGTCAGGTTGTGCAAAATGTAGTAATGTGTTTATCCTCAGTATATTTGAATGCCTTCATTAAAATAATGCACGTTTTAATTTTAATTTGCCTCCCTCCAAACTAGTTTTATTTATCAGTTAACTCTGTCAAACATCTCAGCTGCTACTGCGGATGTAATTGGCTAAAAACCCGACATGGGAGACAGGTACCCAATCAGCTCGAAGAATGCCCCCCCCCCCTAGTGCGAACACTTTCTACAGAATAATTTCCAGGTTGATACATATAGTTCAATTTGAAATCTACACGTTATCAATCAGGCTTATGCCACTTATGCCAGGTTAACTGACAAGTCTTTAAGAACTGAAATAAGCATTTTTTTAAACAAATTCTCTCACTTTATTAGGTACACCTTGCTAGTGCCAGGGTAGAACCCCTTTTGCTTTAAGAACTACCTTAATCCTTCGTAGCATCGATTCAACAAGGTATTGGAAGTATTCCCCAGAGAGTTTGGTCCATGTTAGCTTGATAGTATCATGCAGATGCTGCAGATTTGTCAGCAGCACATCCATGATATAAATCTCCTGTTCCCCCACATCCCTAAAATGCTCTGTTAGATTGAGATCTGGTGACTGTGGAAGTCGTGTCCAAGAAACCAGTCTGAGGTGATTTGCGCTTTATGATAAGGTGCTAGAATCCTGCTAGAAGCATCCATCAGAAGATGGGTAGACTGTGGTCATAACAGGGTGGACATGGCCAGCAACGAGGCTTAGGCTGTGGTGTTGACAACCTGCTCAGTTGGTATGAATGCCCAAAGTGTGACAAGAAAATACTATAACACTATTTCTGGCCATACCAACTGTCGCAGCAGAAGTAAACTCATCAGACCAAGCAATGTTTTTTTGGACCTTTTTTCTGTAAACCCTATATACTCTATCTAGCCCGCCTGACACCAGCAACGGTGCCACGTAAGGGTGAAATAAAACTGTCCTCCTTGTTAATTCATTAAAAGCTGTATGACTTTTTGTTTCACTTTTACTGGTCACGCATAAGCCTGATTACTGTTTGACTTGTAGAAGTGAAAAACTAATTTAATACAACCTGTCAGACAAGGGAATAAACAACATAAGTTTGGTAAAACAGCTCCTAAATTTTCCAGTAACTTGCAATTTTGGGTTTAAGTTCTCTAGTTTGACGTTTACTACTGTTGCCAGGTAAAAACTGCTTTATGACTTGCTAGCATCAATGCTAGCTGGTCTCTGTCTGTCTCATCTTGACTCAGCTAACGTTAACGAAGGCGGCTCAGAGGGAAGCTAGTCTCGTTGGTGAACATGTGGGCTTATTGTCTCCTCCACTGCTCCTCTGACTGTGGGGGGAAAAAAGTGTTTTGGGTCTTTTGACCCCCTTTTTTCCCCCAGAAGTATCAAGTCATTTGAAAAAGTTTTTAGCATGTAAGCAGATAAAGATGGGTAGTAATTTTTTTTGGGAGATGTGAGGAGAATGACACCCGGCTCCTTTTAAACTTCATCGTCTTTAGTAGTTTTTTGTTTTTTTTGAGGTATTTAAAATGATCAAACAAATGAAGATATTGATGTAGAGAAAATGTAGATTTTCATTAATGAGTATCATAAAGGCATGATGGCAGCTGTTATAATCAAGGGGGGCACAACTAGTTTTTAGGTTTAAGAAACAATTACATCTTCATAGGACCAATTTTTTTTTTTATATATTTTTCTTTGTTTTTTGATAAATAAAATGATTTAAATATACATTTTGTCTTCATTTAATTTATTTAGGCAAATGTCTTGTGCTGTTAAGTGTAAAAATAGCACATTTAAGCTTTTAATAAACACAAAGTGCCCTCAAATATCTCCTTGCAAGGACAAAAATGAAACCCTATTTTTATAACAAGGCTTTTTTGTCCCACTTTGACAGCATTGCTTTATACTTTGTCAGGTATTGTAAACAGTTGAAGTTTAGTCTGTATGTCACAGCCAGTTTTAAACAGCTGCGGAAGATTGGTTGTTTTTTTTTTCTTTTAGGTTATTTTTTGTGGTATGAAATTCCTGGTTTTAACCCAAATGAATCCAATCCAATCAAAATGAATTAGTCACTCTGACCTAATCTAACACTTAGTTAAGAAGAACTGGAATAAGCTGTATATATTTAGTTATGTTAATTATAGTCTCTCAAAAGGTTGCTTAATGAACTACATGGGAATGTATTAACCTTCTTATAACGTGTGTAAAACTGTGAACTTTGGACAAAGACATGTTTGATTTGGATCAGTTGGCACACCTAAATGTATCCTAAACATTTTCTTTAACTCTTCTTTTTTCTTCATAATGGTAACCTTTCCCTTTCATTCAGTCCCTTAAATCTAACATTTCAATGTTATTTTTACCCTCTGATTTAATACTAACAAAAGTTTAACTCTTTAAAGCCACTTTTTTTTACACTGCAAAAGGTGTCCTAACAAGAGTTTTTCATCTTAAATGTAGCCAAACGGTCTTTTTGGTCTTGTTTTAAGATTGATATACAAAGTAAGAGCAGAGTATGTTAGATTATTGATAATAATTTGAGAAAATTCGATTCAAAATTAGTGCAATAATCTCATAGTGCAGTAAGACAATTGCACTTGGTAAGCAGTCTTGTTTTAAGAATATATATTTGATTTCAAGACATTTTACCTAGTGGGATTGTCTTTCTGGCAAATTGTTGCACTAATTTTGAGTAGAATCTTGTCAAAAATTGATTAATATTTAACAATTTTTGTAGTGTAAAAATATCTGATGATAAAATAATGGGGAAATGTTGTTTTATATAGGTAATATTAAGGATCTATTTCATACATCCCATCTTTGTTCTCTAAAATTGCTCCTAAATAAACAACATTTTACTGTGTTGTACAATGGATAATAAACCTAATCAGGAAATCATGTCAACAAATAGTTTTCTTTAACTTAAAGGGCATGTGCAGTTCAGTCTTACGGCCTTGTGGAATGCTTTTATGAATCACTTTGTTAAAACATCCCTGGATGGATTTAATGAGTCTATTGTGTTTTTCTCATTGCTGAGATTCACAGTGATGCACAGCAGCCGACTTCTTTTCAAGCTGGGAACTCTCATTCATAGGTGACTTTTCAAGGATAAAAGCTTGATGAAATATTTCAGCACATTTTCAAACCATGTTTGGTTGGAAAGATTTTCATCGCCTAGTAAAAGTATGAGGAAATTAATTTGGGGTTTTCATCAGGTTTTTCAAATATATATAATTTAATCTGTTTGGTTTGTTTTTCATCAGGGGTTCCTGCAATGCTGGGGGTTGATTGCTTTGTTGCTGAAGACGATGCACACATGCTACAATCCTGGTATTAAGAGTATGTAAGAATAGGGGAAATTGCTTTCCAGTTATTTTCACCCCAACGCGGTGATCCATCTGTACACATTAACGCAAGGATCAATCCTCCTCCCCCGCAGCCGTAGTTTACTGAGGCTGCTAATGGGCACCTATCAAGGCTCAATCATAATGAAACAAAAGGAAATCAGATTATAGCTTCAGTGATTTGGCCAACTGGATTGACAAACAGGAGCGATTTCCTAACTGAGATGAATATTCCCAATCATGTTGTTAATTACGATTTTCCAGTGTGGTTAAGGATACTTGATTATCTCTGGAGACTGAAGAGGTTGGACTTGAAGCAGAGGAATGATTGTAATCTTGAACTTTCTGGTTGGCAGAAATAGAAAGTGAAGCATCACAGGTGTTTGGTCTGTTTCTCTTCAAGTGCTGATTAAGCTGAATCCTACTGAAGATGATGGTTGGCTAAACAAAACCATAGGTGGCTTAGTGACCTGTAGAACACCCCCCTGAGCAATCCATGCAGTTGTTTAAAAAAGCGTTAATCATTTTTAGTTTAAGTGTGGAAGGTAAACAAAATCCAATCCTAATTCTTACTTTTTCTTGTTGGTAGTATTTTCATTGGAGCAGTTATAGCCAAAAAGGTGTATTATTACATTTTACAAAGTGGAAGTGAGAATGCTTGATGATCTGCTGTTGCTGAGCAATTAAGTAATAAACTTCACTAATTTGCATATTGAACTGCTTCTACATGCTTGATATGGAGGATGAATTTCTACAAATTTAACTGCTTGATTATAAGTGTTGAACTGAATGTATTTTCTGGAAGGTAGGATTTGTGTAGAAGTTTTCTGTTTACAAGTTGGATCGTTTTTCTGTAAAGTATCTTGAAAGGATAATTGTGAATAACAAACAGATTTTACTTGAGTTTAATAAAAAAAAAAAATTAACACCTGCTTTAATACAGGCATGTAGATGATCTTATAATTGCTTCATCTTCTATGGTCTTCAAAAGTCATACCTCTTTTAAAGAACCCATGTTTTTCTATAAACATATCATTATGTTTACAAACATAAAAATGTATCATTTGAGACCTCAAAGAAAAACAGAAAAATGTGATCGGTGCATTTATGAGATCCAAGGAGTAGATGTTTGCACACATTAAATACTATGCAGAAATGAAATTGTTTCTGTGAGCTGAAGGGAATGTTTCCACATCGTATGTTGAGTCATAAAGGTAATCTCTTTAATAATGTCATTTAGAGTAATGTGAGCTATAAATTTCATAGAAATAATCAGTTTAAGGAACTCGGTACTTAGGCTGCTATATGAGTGTCCTTTCAGGAAGTATTCAGACAACTTTGTTAGGTTCTCACTTGTTACATTTTCCTGCTCGTTTTGTGTTGATAAAGGAAGTCTGTAATATATTTTAAATATAATCTAATGTTTTCTTTTCAAGCAGATGATCATATCCTGGGTAACCCTGTCTGAAGGATTACAGATGGAAATGAGTTGACTGTTAGAATCTGGCATGTTTACATTCATGTGTTTATCATGTCTGTTCATTAACATGCACTGTCCTAATCCAATAGATGAGTAAATAAACAGAACATGCAGAAGCATGTTTATATAGGGCTGGACAATATATCGAGATATAAAATATACTGATATTTGTTTAATGTATGAAAAGAGAAGTGAGACTATAGTTCAATATCTATATCCATACCTTTATGTTTGGTACTTTATTTTTTCGCTACTTTTATTACATTTTTATGAAAATAAATTAGATGAATATCATGTACTACCATCACGCTTAAAGATATCAATGTTAATTTTGGTCTATATTATTATATTCATTATATTATATTTATTTTAATGGTCCTTTTTGTGCATTGGATTCAGAAAAGCTTTCAGTCTTAGCATTTTACTACAAGCAGACTTACTTTTTTTTCCTTTGTACTTTTCTGTGGTCAAAATTTTGGTTTTTACATGTTTGGCTTTCAGTGCACATTGGGAAAAGCTCTTTTAATGCTTTTTAACCTTAAATTAATTGTAATATCTTTGATTTTTCATAAATTAGTCCTTAGTTTAAGTTAAGCATGATTAAAAATCCCTTAAAACTGCAATTTTAACCCAAGCTCTACAGAAGATCGTCCGAAGATCTGCAGTTGATGTTTTTAGCAACTCTTAGCTGCATTTACTATTTAGCCATAAATATCAAAGATGTAAATATGTCTGTTTAGAAGGTGCTTCGATATTAACTCTTTGATTTCCTGCCATTACAGCCACTTCAAATGGAATATATACTTACCCTTGATGGCTCAGACAAAACACAATGCTCCAAAACTAAAAGGGCGTTTCAGCAAATCGTTATTTTTTTTCTCCTTCACTTCTTCTTTTGTCTGGCAGCGATTTACTCAGTCTCTTCTGCTCGCTCTGCGAGACACTTTTCCTTTCAAAGCGTTTGCTTCGCACCTTTCCTGGCTGTTTTTTTTCCTCCCCTGTTCCCTCTCGTAGACTTTTTCCCTCTGCACTCTTCTCTCCAACGAGGTGAAAAACACACTTGTCAAATACAGGTAGGTCGCCACGCCATCTCTCATCCTCAACAGTTGCTAAGAACGAGGATCTTTTATGCAAACAAGTTTGTCAGGGACGTATGAGTGCTGCATCCTGTAGCTTTTTCCCCCTTAAGGCGAGGTGGCAGAAACAACAGCTGTTCAATGTCTGTGTGACAAAACCAGCTGAGGTACTGTGAAGCTTCTGCTCAGACTTTTTCTTTTTTTTTTCAAAAGAAAAGCTTCTTGTTCTTGGGAAGAATAATCACAGTTCCCTAACAATGTGCTCTTGAGCTCTGAGCTTTTGAGAAATTTGCAAAACAAAAAGGAAAGGGTCTTAGCTTCTGTAAAGTTTCAGCAACTCCAGTTGGAAAGAAATTGAAGATAAAGTGTTGATCCTCAAGGCTGCATAGAATGAATCACTTCTTGTCACCTCTGTTAGCAACCATCTCCTCACTGCTTCCGCTGAAAGAACTGCTTGGATGCCAGTTCATCCATGAGCTGCTTTTTACATGAAATTCCCTTGTAGATTGACTCTCATGCTGCTTCAGGGCCACGAGCAACGCGCAAAAGAGGAGGTGGAGGGGATGGAGAAGGTGGAGGAGTAGGATAAAACCGAGGGGGGGAGGAGCTGGAGGAGGAACTGATGTGGGTGTCTGTCGTGCTTCAGGAAAATCTGAATCTTTGTTGCAGTGACGGTGCAGCAGACCTTCATGTTCTGATGAGGGGAAAAAAACAAAATCTACTTCTTTAAGTTAATGTCTGCTTCAGGGTTGACTCTAGGTGAATGTACTATCCATACTACAATCAATAATACTATTGTTTATGTAAACAACAGTTATAGGGAAAAAATCAAGGCACTTTTTGCACTGGAAAAACAATATGTTTGATTGAAGATGAAATTGAGGAATCTACCAACTAATATGGATGAAGAAGTATTCATTATGTCTGGGCTATTGTACGACATTCAGTCTCAAATCTGCAGCAGTTTTATGCACCATATTGTGAATGTGTGCTTCTTTGCATCACGAACAAGATAAGAGACTCTAAATTATTTATTTATCTAAACCCTGCTGCCCCTTTTATGGAGGGTGACAAGTGCCACAAATTAAAAAAATAAATACCCAGAAAAAGAGTTTTTTGAATGTGTCTTGAATTTATTAAACCAAAAAATAAATTCAGAATGTATTCAATATTTATAATTAATTATACAGGCCTCATTAAATACTTAGATTTTGTTTTAATAAGTATTTATAATTATGACTTCAGCAGAATCACAGTTAGCCCCGCCCACTGACCAATGTCCACTCACATTCTTATGTTGAATTTTTAGAGGGCAAACTATGTATGTAGAAGATGCTGATGATTTATTTCAGACAGACATTTGACCAACAAATAAAGGCTTTCATGTTTCTAGACATGTTTCTCTGCAATACCTTTCTAGCAAATTTACACATTCAAATATATGTCAATAAAACGGTTATTCGGTGGCTTTGAGTCTGAAAAGCAACACGATGAAGCTTAACTTTTCCATTCATTAATTGTCAAATAGCATATATAGCTTTTCTTTTGCTTATTATTTAGAATATGATTGCATTATGGTCAGACTTCTAAAGGGGTAGAAACAAGCATTTGTTGGAGGGTAATGCACAATCAACTGACTCATAACCATTCATAAGCTTCATAACCATTTGTAAGGAAAGCACAAAATTGCTTGTGATTTTAATTTTATTTTTCTTTAGATTTAGGGTTTGATCTCAATAGCTTGCTGCAAAGTGCTGTCACTGCTGCACAACAATTTTGCATCACTTAAAACCATACAACCATAACAAATCTGTACAACATTAAAAAAAACATTTTACAACAAATTATAAACCACTATCAATGTACCAACTGAAAGATGCATTTATGTTGGGATTTTTTGTATTTATTTAGTTTTTTTTTTCTGTAATATAAGCAGTTTTCCTTTGTCCTCATCCCGGTAAAGGTTTTTGTTTAAAAAACATTTATTATTTTCTTCAGTGACAATGGTTGATCAAAGGACATTTATTTCTTCCTTTAATTTTACAGCAGAGGAAAAATTAAACCAATTGGTGGTTCGATAACAAAAAACACAATGTAGAGGGAGATGTAGAAATGTATCAGGGAAGATATTGTTCAAATTACCACTATATATATATATACAGTGGGGAAAATAAGTATTTAGTCAGTCACCAATTGTGCAAGTTCTCCCACTTAAAAAGATGAGA
>JAUZNJ010060501.1:0-27926 GCA_034780135.1 Jordanella pulchra
AAAATGACTCTACAGCATCCAAAAATGTAAAAAGATGCTCATTCGGACCTTTATAATGGTAGTCCTTAAAGGGTTAAGGTGATTAAAGTCATCTTTAGAAAAGATACTGCAGAAATGTATCTGTTTTTTTTATCCTTAGAATTAAAAAATTAAAGTGAAAAATGCATGAATATGTTAATTTTTTAGATAATCCCACACAATTGTATATTTCTTAAAGCTGAGTGTGCTATGTTAAAAATAATCCACAGTATTTCGAACTTAATGTACCGTCTCTTAATGTTAATTTTAGATTTTATATGTTTTACTGAGGTGTGATTGGAATTTAATGCTTCGATTTTCTTTCCACTTTGCCCCTGAATTTCCCCACTAAGTGCCAGTCAAGGTTATATCTATTTATCTCTCATATGAATTATATAAATATTGACTAAATGCCAAAGACATGTACATTAATAGGGTTCCTCTTTAATCAGTGCCAGAACATCATCCTAAATTCTTTGCTCCCCTGTGTTACATCTTGTTCCAATTGCTGTGCTCTTCATGCATTGCAGAGCTTTACTTACAGTCAGAATACTCTGCAGCCTGGAGCCCCACAGATGTGCTATGTAAACCAGATAGTTCAAGTTGCATGTTTGTTGTTGTATTTTCAGGAAAATAAGAATAAAACTCATGCAGGAATATGGGGACATTTTTCCAGACTCCAAAGAGAGACTTCAGACAAGTTTTAAATTGTGGAACATGCTGATTTTGATGCAAAAAAAGCAAATGACACTGAAATAAAGACTGAATCAAAGTATTATAAATCACATGATTTAAACTTCAAAATTAAACAAAGGATTAAACCACAGTATATTCGCTGTTTATGCAACTTTTATTTGGTATGAGGATGACACAGTGAGGACTTATAGGTGCTCCCCAAGGTCCTGCTGGGATGCCTCTTCTTTTTCTTGCCTTTTGATACGATAAACATTTAAATAACGCTCTGCTTTTCATAACAATTAGATGACCCCAAGGTTTCTGCTCAAGGTAGCTATGGATCTTAAAAAATCAGAGGATTCATCTCTAAAAACACCTTTACGGCCTAAGACTGAACATTAGCTACGTATAAAGCTGAAAACTGCAACAAAATCTATTCTAATTTAGCCCAACTAATTGTCTAATGATCTGATCTGGTGACCACTGGTAAAGTTTTGATTTGAGTTTCATTCTGCTTGTTTATGGACTAGCCTTGAGTCAGACTAATTAAAACAGGACCAGAAGTATTTATTTTGCAAAAAGCAGGTGAAACCGGGTTAATCTGTGTCTTTAAGTTGCAGATGTGAGCCTGTGGTTTCCACCATCAGTATTGTTAAACTTCCATGTAACATTCTTCTGCACCTTTAACTCTGCTGCCTACTAATGAACAACATTCATGCACATCATTATAAGTCCCATAAAACACGCCTGTGGTGGGATGACTGTGTATGTTGTGATCATGCAGTCACTGTGATTCTTATTAAAACCTGAAGACTGCAAAAGAAAATGTTCTTTTGTAGAAACACAATCACCCAGCTTGATTCACAATCATTTTTATGGTGATATATTCTTAATGGGCTTTAATGCAAGAGATTCTCAAATCATTTACAATTTGGTGCTGAAAAATCTAAATGCACGTTTAAAAAATAATTGATACTGATAACCTTACACAAGCTGCACAGCAGTTTGCAGCTCATTTTCAGAGAGACAAGTGAGGTAAACATTGAAATCTTTGCTTTGTGTCATTGATCAAATGGAGAATGAAACGGAGGACTAAAGGGAACCAAAGCAGATTTCTTTTTTTTGACTATTTAAGACAAAAACAGTGGTTTAACTGTAAAAGTGAAACTAAACTCTTGTTTCAGAAAAAATGTATAAATAGAAACAGAATGAGGAGTGTTTTTTTTCCATTAGTTTGGTTCCAACTGCAGGAAAATAAAAGCAAACAAAACTAAAAGTTGTTCAGCTGCTTTTGGAATGGTTTGGAAAAAAATGATGTGATCCAGAATGTGAACAACATGAAGGAAAATGTTTTAGATTTTAGAAGAAACAGGAACAAGTTGAATCTTGTTAACATCATGGCACAAGATGTGGAGATGGTGAAGCAGTATAAATACCTTGGTGTTCAACTGGACAACACACAAGACTGGTGACGCAACTGGGAACCCAGCTACAAGAAAAGACAGAGCAGACTGTACTTCCTAAGGAAGCTCAGCAAACTTGAATTGACCACTGGTTCTGTTCCGGCAACCTATCTGGAATCTCTGCAGATGATTTCACAAAGAATTGTTTTCAAAATGGGGATCCTTTTCAGAAAACTATTAAACAACAACAGTTTCTGTGTCCGAATGTCCTGCCTAACCCCTGCATAGAGCACTATGTAGCCATTTTATATGAGTGTCCAAGTATCTAGTGGATGAAAAAGCAGTGGACTCAAATTTTCCCACTATGCACCTTGAAAAGTAGTGTGCATCGATGGTGACTAGATGAGCAGATCTATATATCCAAGAATGCTTTGCAAGAGAGAACAAAGATGGTGCAGGCACCGTGCAGGGAGCCAGAGTCACATGACCAACGGGGAGTCAAAAGTAGTGATCATCTGTCCAAAGGGTCAGTAAACTGAGTTCACGATAGTCCCCGCTCTATATACTGACTGAGGGTTTAGAGGTTGGGGGGGATGTTCGGACGCAACCATTATGTTCAATCGCTACAGAAGATCCTTCCTGCCTACAGCTACAAACACTTATAGTGACTTGTTTAAAAAACTGTATGAGTTACGACAGAATGTAATCTCCCTCTGGATCAATAAGGTATTTTTGAATTGAATTGAATGTTCTGCAAATTTTTACAAATCAGTTGTTGAATGTTTGGAAAATTCAAACTTTACCTTTAGTAAATAAATAAAGTTTTGTTCAAAGGAAAATGTATTTAGTTAGAAAAAGTATTTTTCTATGCTTCATTTTTTAGATGTATTATAGAGGAAGTTATCCTTCTACGCATTGTAGTACACAGCTAGTCTGTGGCCTCTAAGTAGGTCAAACAAACAGCATGCCTCATGCAAGAAGCGTTATTACAAACAACAGCCACATTTACGATTTTTCTCCTATTTCTTATCTTCCCTCGGGTATGAACAAATTTTACAAGTACTCCAGACTTGACATAGTAGTCTTGCACAATCAATCAGCTGTTATCCAAACATAGTTTTTCACCAAATGGCTACATTTGTTGTTACTTAGAAGCAAGTCCATTTGCGTTCATTTACTGAAGTTAAGAACATTTGTTGAATCTGGTTTGCTCGTTTGTAGAAATCGATAGTCGAAGAAAAGTCAATGAAATTTACGACAAGAATACGAAAATTTTGATATATGAGGCATTGGCTTCATGCAACAACATTTAAATAATCCTTGTAAATTGGATGCGATTCACCTCTGTGTAAGTGAGTGTGAGTTCCTGAGAATAATGCCATACAAGGGTACGACTTCCCACCCCTGTCATAAGGTGTTCATTCACACAAAAGGCATCTAAAACAAGTAGAAAAACTTTGCTGGTTTGGAGATCACGGTTCTACTGACTGAGAGCTGAGTAGTATCATTAAAATACCAGTAAAAACCAAGCAGTGGGAAATAAATCACAGGAGCTGTAAATTCTGTAAATCATTCTCACGAATGATTTAAGAACGAATTTGTTCGCACAAACGCTTCTTGCATGAGGGCCAATATCCTGCTGTGGATCCAGTTTGGGTAAAGCTTCAGCTTTCCCCATAGGTGGCCACACTGTTGGCTATTGATCACTTTAGATGATAATCAGCTGTCTATAGTAGGTCCTACAGCAGCAAAGAAAGCCCTTATCATTAGCCTTTCACTTTTGAGTTTGACAGTTGGTATGAAAAGTTTCTATAATTTCTTTATTACTTATAACATTTAGTGAAAACAATTTCAGAGAAAATTAGTGTATTTACAATAGAGCGCCCAGTGGTATTTTCTCCATGTAAATGATTAATAGCATGGTAAAAAGTACATAATTTCTACTTTAACTTCACTCCAGTAAAAACAATCATGAGGAAAAGCATTTAAACTAATTCATGTTGCCATTACAGAGCCATCGAGCCCACTTTTCCACATTTACAGTTCAAGCTGTTTATGTATTGGGTATGTTTCAGAACTTATAATTTGCCATCTGCACATTTCTTTTTTTTATTTTACCAGGGTTTGTTCTTACATTTCATTGAAGCTGTCATCAATTAAGCAGAGCCGTGGGCGTTTCATAGATTATGACATAGAACAAGTGTTTTATTCTGACTGTAAAACAACCCCTTTGGTGACATCATGCTCACTGGGGTTGTTTAGATAGCTGACTGTTGAGTTAATGGGAGCTAATGATGGGCACATGTGCATGGTCCACTGAAACCTTTTGTTTGTGTTTATAACGGCAAGTTTGCAGTAAGTGATTCAGTATGTGACACTTTTCTTTGTCTGAGCTCATCGTTTGATACACCGAAGACCCAGGCTTGTGGTCCTGCTGCTGTTTGTCTCTGCGGGGGGATTTTATGGTATCACACCTGTTTGTTTGTTTAGGCTATGACTCATTTACCTCTGTGTTGTATTGTTATAGGTTGTTGTTAAACATCTTGTTTGAATTTGTTAAAGTTCGTAATGATACACTCAGGAGTAATGATCTTTGAGCTTGTTCTTGTAATAGTTTTACTCTGAACCATATTCATTCTATCAGCAATAACAACTTTCAACGCTCTCATAGTAATACTGATTAGAGGTACAAAGACAGATTAGTTGTTGCTATCAAAACTACAACTACTTGAAAGCCAATTTAGAGTTTTTATTTTTTAAAGTCTAAATCTTTAAGTAATAACGCAGCAAAATCTTGTCATATTTATCAGTTCACCCTTTTCTTCTTTAGGTTTGGCTGTGTTGCACGTAAGTTTTATAATGAATTTGCTAGATTTCACAAAATGCTTCCTTAGTGTCATCAATTTGACCAATGGATATTGCATTGGAAAGCCACAGTTATTGTGTTGATCACTCAGTTTCTGTATTTGTTTTGCGTTGTTCAGATGTATTCGGGAGTGAGCCTTTCCCAACAGCATAGACTCAAGGTTAGAGGTGAAGTGATGCCTACCCACTCTGCCTATCCAAAGGTAAGCAGTAGTCAGTGAGTAAGAAGCAGACTGGGAATCCTCTTTATAATAACCCCCCCCCCCCGATCCAGAACATTAAGGTCAGAAGTTGATACAGTTCCTCATGCAAAATATGTTTTTTTCCTTCTCAATGGAACCTAACAGGAGCTCTACTCCAAGGATACTCTAGATAACAGAACTCCTGATCCTGCCTCTGGCCACCCATTGATAAATGAATCCCCCCCGAAATTTTCCTAGTTAAAATTAAATTATGGATCATAATTGTTCTGATTGGGATCCCAACAAACACTGCTGCTACATCACTCCCAGTGATCCCTCGGTTGGTTCTCTCTCCTGTGTTGTCTCCCATTAGTTTGGGTTTAATAGAGACATTCATGGTCCGGTTCAGCTTCATCATCCCCTGTTTGACAGCTCTCTGTGCTGATGGGGGTTTCTTGAAATATCTTACCACAGTCCATTACTGCTTCTCTGAATACGTTCAGAGAAGCGTAACTGCTCTCGGGTTTGGACTAGGATTGTGCATCAGATCTAGCTGCAGGTGTCTGTTTCCAGATAACATATAGAAAACACAAAATTCAAGAGTTGCTCGGATGTTAATAATTATCCCACTATCTCACTGAAGGATTCGGGATACCATTGTAATTATGTAACAGCAGTCACTTCCTCAACATGTTGATTAGCACATGACACTTCTAAGACCACAGGAAAAATGTCCACCTGCCATGATGGAGCTTTGTCACGTCTTCTTGTTGACATCATGGTTGTAAAATTAGGAACCTGGTTTCATCCGTCTCCCAGATGTGGAAGCTTGAAAATTGCATTCCGGGGCCTGTGCCACATTTCATCAGTGAATTTTCCCCCTCGCCGGTGTCCAAAAAGGGGGCTTGGCAGTACAGAGCTCTGGTAACACCCACCCACCCTCATTACTAGGCGTGCAGAGTGAAGTTTCACCACTGCAGAGCTTGAATGGAGCCACAGCTGCTCTCGAAGCAGATATAAAAATCAAGCTGTTCATAATCTGGGCTGTTTATATTACTGTCTGCATTAAATGGAACAGAGACATGTGGACAAAATTAAAGAAACTGTCAAAGATCCTTCTTCATTTCTACAATATCTGATTAACCTTTAAGAATTCCGTCAAGGGTTGAAGAAAATCTTCAGAGTATGAGCCCGGTTTTGAAGAAATGCACTGTAGGGAAAAAGTAAAGCACATGTACAGCATTTTGTGAACATTAAACATCTGATAAAACAGCTAGAACATTAAACAATACGAAACTCAGGCTGAGGAGTGATGAAAAAAATGAAATTTATAGAGCAGCCTTTGAAAACGGATGTTGTTTTAAGCAAAATGTTTCAGTATATGTGAAATCCTTAAAAAGTCCTGTTTGTTGTTTGCCACAGGTCATGTAGAAGAATCTGTTTTACTCAAGAAAACTGGATCTGATCTACATGCAAAGTACTATGTGTAGCAGAAAACCAACATTGTCCATCATTCTGAACAGAGTATCCACACAATGAATCATGGTGGTGGAAGCATCATGCTAAGGGGAGGCTTTTACTTCAGTAAGTAAAGCATCAGAAATGATGGATGAAGCTATACTCAGGACACAGCCTGGAGGAAGCAATGGGAGGCTCATCTATGAGGATAATGGTCCAAAATATACAGCCAGTGCTACAGTGACAAAACATTTGTTTGTTTTTTGTGTTTGTTTGTTTTTTTCTTGCAATTTTTTTACCATTAGGGACTAAACATAAAGTAATGCTACAATTTCCAGATTAGTATTTGTAAAACTTTAGGTTAACAAAGAGTTTTCATTACCCAAAACTCCACTAAACTTTGAAGCTCACAGATTGGGAAACACTTCTCCTCTTCTGTGTGCTTTTGGCAAATACTGACTTGCTTTACGGTTTCCAGTGTTTCCAGTGTGGAGCTGTCGGATCCCCAGGCAGAGCCCACACCTGTGGTTGATAGGCTCTTTCTGGAGTACAAAGGCTCTGATTTACAGCCCCGATGGGCTGCAAGCCCGGCAACAGCTGCAGAACGGCAGGAAAAGGAAGCTGTTCATCACGCAGCTATAGAAGCTGTGCTGCCTGTGCAGACCGGGTGCTCGGACGTCCCCTCAGCGACAGGTAGCTCAACTTTGTGGTGATATTTTTAACATTTAGAATAATGCAAGATAAATTGGAAGGCTTATGGAATACAATTTCCCTTAAACTGCCTGCAGCTCATTTGAAGGCTGAGTACAGTTTTTAAAGAGTTAGAGGGGATGACTCAGCTGCTAATTTGCCTGAGTCACCCTTTTGAATTAAAGTTTATGTTCTCTTGTTAAATGACTGACCCAAACCATGAACTGGATACTTTAGTGCAGCCCATCTGATGGATCCCAGAAACAAAACTGAACACATCCCGGAAATGAAGAATGACTTTCACCGTCGAGTGTTTGGAGTCTCTTTGGAAAGATATTTTCACTGAGAGGAATGTGATGAAATGTTGAGCTCTTCTGCACATGTGAATTCAGTGTGTTAGTATGAGGCATGCAGAGTGGAACTAATGTATTTGGTTAAGCTCTTTAAAAGGATTTCCAAACAGTATGCTGTCAGAATAAAATAATAAATTTATAATGCACATTGGGGAGAGAAAAACGAACACAAAAAATGAGAGAAGTAGTTTCCAAGGTGGTTCTATATGGCAGAAAAGTGGCAGGGCTGAAGAAGAAGAGCAAAAAAATGTGTTTGCATGAGAAATCCCTTAAAAAGAAGTCAGAAGCATTAAGGAACAAATGCATTTTTCCCAGGAGATTCTGAATTAATACTAAAATGGAAAAGCTGGGTGTTTGAATCCACAGCGGTCGTCTGCAGTCTCAGAATCAGCCACTTCAAGCAGAAGGAGGCCATGCTGTTAGCTCAGGCTGTGAACCTTGGCTCAGCAATCCCAGACACAGCTGTCTTGGACCCTGCTCACTTGTTTGTGTACCCGTTCACACATGCACGCTTTGGAGTTTTATTTGCAGATCCCTGAGCATCGCAGCTATGTTCCCCGAGCCAGGCCACCTGCAACAATTAAAATTGCCTCTGCAGCTTGCTGGCTCAGCAGGGCTCTGATCAACACTGCATTACATTATAAAGAGGGGTTGTTTTGCAAGTGGCTGTAAAAGAGGATCTGGTTTCAACCCCCTAAGAGCATGTTTGGGCCGTCATTTTCCCCACTTTGTTCCCATACCGAACAAGAGGAGTAAACTATGGAAGAATGTGCACATACTGCAGCCACAAACTGATGTTTTTTCCTCTTTGCGAGTAAATCTGGAGGCAATCTGTGTTTGATATTGATCAATGTGTTACACAGTCAGAGAAGAATAGAAGCCAAGGAAGAGTGTAGAAGTTTAATGACAAGTTTGTCTTTATGCATCCATTATACAAAGTCTGGGCTGTAATGGATAAGTGGGAAACTTTGATTTCAGTACCCATGTTTCATTCATTCATTCATTCATTCATTCATTCATTCATTCATTCATTCATTCATTCGTTCGTTCGTTCATGCATTCATTTATTCAATAATAATGATTGATGATGATGTTTGTAACATCTTAGACTGGTGCAAATATATTCCTGGTAAGAGAAGTAGTTTGACTTTTTACTACGTTATGCAGAAAGGGTAGAGAATAAAAACTACCACCCCCCATTAGGTTTAGGTGTTTGAGTTATTGATCAGCAAGTCTGAATGAGTAACAAAACATTAACTATTTATGCTTCCAGTGAGAATTAAATCATAACTTTAAGTTTAAACATGTGGAGAGGAGAAAAACTTTACTCAAAGACAAGCAGATCT
This sequence comes from Jordanella pulchra, assembly GCA_034780135.1. Classification (NCBI taxonomy): domain Eukaryota; kingdom Metazoa; phylum Chordata; class Actinopteri; order Cyprinodontiformes; family Cyprinodontidae; genus Jordanella; species Jordanella pulchra. The sequence goes on from JAUZNJ010060501.1 coordinate 8,991, forward strand.
GTCCGGAGAACAGTAGTAAGGCTGCGACAGAAATTCCTCAAAAACGAGTTGCACAGGGAGCAATATTTTCCACTTTCCCTCCAACAGAAGCCAAAGATTTTGGCTCTTTTTTCCTAAAGTCTCACCAAGGACATAAGAAGAAATAAATCACGTCATGTAATGCTTCTTTTCCCATGTCAAAAAAAAAATAACATTCAGAAAAGTAGGCCTGGGAGACTGTAAACCATTTAAACACTTCACAGGAAAACAAAAACTAACGATGAAGGTCAGATCTTTGACCTGCCTGCTGGATGGACCTTCACGCCATTCAAGGCTAGGACTTCAGCAAGTCTTGGACACTGTTTCAGATTTTTTACTCACTGTGTCTGATGTTCAGTTGGACATTTATTATTAACTGTCGACAGATCAAAGAATCAATATTATATGACAGCATGAAACAAATAAGATTTATTCATCATAAACTCCAGAGGTCAAAGAGAGATATCCTTCTATGGTAAAACGATCAGCCTTATTATTTTAATGAAAATTCATATCACATCACCCTTAAAGGATTACCATCATTGGTAGTTCTCTGGGATTTCCTCAAATGGTTATCTTTTAACTTTTTGGTGCTTTTACTGAGTTCCTTTGTAGGATATCATATGTGTCTACATTCTCAGCACAAAATCAAAACTGTTCCCCGCATAGTTTGATTAATTCAACTGTGGATATTAAAAGGCTTCTTTGTATATTATCTACAGAGACTACACTTTACTTCCATTAACATGAAAATGATAACCATTTCAAAAGAGCAATATTTATTATGTGCTAAGTGCATTGCGTTTGTAGTGCCAGCACATTAAGCAGCAGTTAAAATAAACAAAGTGATACTGAAAAAGGTTCTCAAGTAATGATAGACGACTTAAAGAATGAACAGAGACATTCTTGGTTTGCGCAGCTGCCTAAAAGGACCATATCAAGAGTGAGTAGATTCCAGAGAAGCGATGCATTCATGTATAAAACAAATATGTCCAGAGGAGATTCCACCTAAACACAAGCTTTCAGACTTGATATGACTTTAAATTGTCTGTAACTGTTAATGCTGGTTTATTCAGATGCTATTGCTTAGTCATAAAACCACAGGGGAGACTGATCCCATGATCTCCTTCTGTCAGTGGTTCAGATGATCAAGCTTTTAAAAAATGAAATCATCCATCTAGCCATGAAAAATAAGACTATCATGGAGTTTTTTTTAGTAGCAACATCCTCCATGAATGCTGGGAAAATCTTTTGAACTGCAGAGGCAGATTATTTTTTAGATAATTTGATGTAGTCTCCTCTTGGTATAAGGCTGGAAGCCAACCACAGGAAATCTAGGCAGAGAGCTATGGAACTCCTTCATTCCACTAATCTCTTCACAGGCATCCAGGCCTTTACTTACAGATCCATGAGCCAATTCAAAATGTTACTTATGACTTGATCCTCTTTAACACACAAGCCATCAGCATTTCACATCCTAGATGCTAGAATATCCAAATTTCTATAGGAACTAATCCAAATAATTTCCAATTGTCCATTCTACCCTTAATTAAACCTGGAAATACATACATAAAAACATAGCTAATTCCCAACTCCCAACCTAAATTAGGTAAGTAGCTATATCATTTGACCTAGAACTATGGACTTTAAAAGTGTTAGTCCTCCATATAGCTTCATTACACTATATCCTAAGCTTCTGGTTAGAGCTACCATGTCAGCTTGGCAGATATAAACAAGCTTTGCAGAAGGAAAAAGTCAACAAGCCTATTGGTTCCGTTGGAACCCTTTAAGCCATGACTAAGACCCTCTGTGGGTCAAAGCAGCGAGGGTTGGATCTATTGGAAAACAAAGCTACATTGATACATAAATGCTAAAAGTATGCATTCTTAGGAACAGCAGGCCAATAGATAAGATGCTCCCCCCAGAACTGGAAGCCAAAAGAAGGTCGTTCACTAAGCCTTTAACTTAGAGAGCATGGGTTCGTAAATCTATTTGTTTGTTTATCAGCAAGGGCTTTAGGAAAATCTAGTTAATGTTTTATTTGGTAAGTATGAGTATTGTGGGGCTGGATGGTGATAACAGTGTTGTCTTGAAGCAAGAATTCGGTTCCCAGTCCCTGGTCTTTGTGCATGGAGTTTGCTTGTTTTCCTGAAGCATGTGTGAGTTCTCTCAGAGTACTCTGGCTTCCTCCCACAGTCCAAAAACATGACTGCTTCTCTAAATTGTTCTTATGTGTGGGTGTAAGTGCATGGTTATACATCTTTGTGTGTCTCTGTGTTGCCCTGTGACAGACTGGCGGCCTGTTCAAGGTGTATCCTGCTTTTCGCCCATAGTCTGCTGGAGAAAAGCACCAGCCCCACCGCGACCCTGATGGAATAATCAGGAGAAGATGGATGGATGGAATAATATTGTGCCCGTTCATTTTACAATTTGTACAGTAACTATTCACCCTGAACTGGTTCCGATTCCTGTCCACTTCCTGCAACCCTTCAGCGCACACTGGTCCTTGTCTGACCTTCCCTATAATTTTTCTTTCTACACTACTGGTTGTGACCAGAGATAGTGCCAAAGGGCATTTATGGTGAAGTCAAACATTCACCAGAAATACATCAGGTTTTTACCTTCATCAGTGCGACTAATCTCTTAATCCGATTTTTCAACAGAAACTAAAATGTAAACAAATACCTTTGTACGTCATAAGAGTTCTCTCCTGACACCAACTACAGTCCTTATATGGCTAAAGCATTGATCATCAGCATGACTTTGATTCCAAGCTCTAACTACTTGCCTAACACTTATCCAATATACTCTTAATCAAGCAAAGAAAAATATAGATTTTGATATATGGTTTGTAGCTGAAGCCTTCTTTATAGTCCTTCTCTAAAGAGAGGCTACCATCTCAGTAAGCCCATAAAAGGGAACTGTTTGTCCTCTGTTAAATGATCCAACTAAACTATTTTGCTTGTAGTTTAATTTTGAATAATATCGAGTGTTGCCTCTGATCTATTTGGGGGATTACATTGCATTTGATCTATGATCTTTCTAGGAGATTTTCTATACTGTTTCAAAGAACACATATTTTGTTGCTATTATTTCGTACCAATCATCTGATGTACAAAATACTCTTTAAGATCAAATCAAATAATTGGTAACTATTGTGTCTTATTGGAAGAAATTGTAAAGCTTTTGTAATTATTTTAGAATTTCTTGAACTTTAATAACATCAAATCAAGACAAAATAATGCTTTACGAGATAGGAGTAAGTTGTAACAAACCGAGTTGGAATTTTGCTTGTTACCCAACCTTTGAACTGGGACTAATTTCTGAAATGGAGATTGTTTCCTTTGTTTAGGATTATGTTTGATCTGTTGGCAGGAGAACTACATCTCTTACAAGTTGGTCTGATTGGACTCAGTCTGCTTTATGATGCAATCTGAATTTCTGAACACACAGAGGATTAGAAGTGTTTTTGATTTACTGTGTGCAGCCAGGGAAACATCGTTCTGAGAATCTATTTCATGCAGTGATTAAAATGAAGAAAGAAGAAGAAATGTTCACTGTGCTAGTCAAATATCATGTACAGCTGCTTCGTGCCGGCTGCAGTAGCCTATCCATGTGGAACCCATTATTATTTTGGAAGTATGACTATGATCCACAGGTTGGACGTATCCTCCATCAAAGCCCGGTCTTCTCTTTGGAATATTATCCTCAGAGCATCCATGTCTGGCACAAAGAGGCATCAGTAACCTCCTGCATCAGATCAGGGACGATAGCTGATGATGGACGAGCGGCTTCTGCCCGCCATGATCCAGGCTTTTATCTTTAGGTAACAAGACACGGTAGGTTATGGAACTCTGATTTATACTCCCTGCACCAACCAACGCTGATAATTTATTATCTTACCTGCATATAACAAATTCAAACCGCCTGGCTTACATTATTTCAGTCGTTCTTGTGCTACCAAAATAACTACAATGGTGTTGGGTATTGGAGTCTTCGTCCAAGTTTCAAACACATCTAGTGTTTGACTGTTTGGTTGTCTTTAATGTAGCAAAGTTTTCATCAAAAGGGAATTCTATAATTCATACATTTATCATTGAAGTTGATAAACCTGAGATAAACAAAAAGAGGTTGTATAAATTGCGCACAAAATGTTAGTGAGATCGCATGTTAAGTTTGTGTGAAGACTGGTCTGCAACCCTGAAAATAAAGGTAAGATCCACATTGTCGCAGTATTAAGCTAAACTATGTTAATGTTCAATGATAAATGTCTCTTATTTTAGTAAAATAAATCTCTGTCACACATTGAAAAGTTCATTTCTGTTCATTTCCTATTATTAGGTTTATTTTGAACTGCTGCTCCAATTTCAGTGACATCAGGAATACATTAATTGAGAAACAAACTTTTTAGGCTTAGTACTGATTAAAGTAAAGCACAAACCCCAAAACCCACTAATAATGCAAACAATAAAACAATAACCAAGAAAAAATAAAACCTAAAATTACCAGATGAAGAAGAATTTGATAAACTACTGGTTCTCAGAAGGCAATATAAAGTTTTCGAGGACTAGTTCTAAGTGCTAATGCCTTATTTCAATCTAAGAATGACAAACAAAAAGGTCAAATAAGTCCCCAAATTACTCAGACTTTCCTGTGTGAAATACCCCTAGCTGTAGAAAAAAACCTAATATCTTTTCACCACTGATTGAACTGAATGAACTCCTTAATGTGAGCCATTTCAACCCCCCCCCCCCCGCACAAAGAGCTTTGTGAATAAGTCAGAAGGTCCCTCAGACTTAGACGGGATGCTAGTTTTGACCCAGGTTAATGAAATATGGGATGTTTGCTTACTTTAGTTGGTGTTTTTATTAATTATAGATCATTTTAAAGCATTTAGAGGTCCAAATGGACATACAGTAATAAGATCTTTAATATAAAGAAATCATTTGAATCCCATTTTTTTAAGACCACATGTATAACAACTGAAGAGAAAGAGGGTTTAGTCTAAACTCTGGCAAATAAACCAAAGCTCCTGTTGAAAATTGGTATGTGATGAAATTGATTGCATATGCCAACAAGAGGAGAATGGGCATCAATGGATACAATTCTTAGTGCTTAAATAGAATACAACTGTAATTCATGTCTTGATTCTTCACCTCTTATCCAAAAGACTTTCAGTTCAGAAATGAACGGGAATTCTTTTTTTCAGTTCAGCTGCTTTCTAATTTGTATTTATGACTCGATAAAGTGATGGATGACTGTGAAGGTACACCTGGTAACATCTACAACAGCCACAAGATGGCATAATTGTGGCATCAGGCAATGACTGGAGCATCAGTTAGAACTGAGAGTGACGATCATCACACACAGAGGATGCTTTGTATATTCATGAGACAGCATCACCAGCTTCTGATGGAGCTTCACAAGAGTCACAATCCATGCTTGGATGAGGGATGGTGGTTGGATTGCTCAAACTTTCCAGCATGTGGTTTGAACAAATGTCTAGGAGGCTTCATGTTATAACCAGTATGCATGAGAACTGCACATACAGATCTTATAGGTTGGGCTTGTGGCACAATCACCCACTGAACATCTTTGTGATTTGATGGAACTGGAAATTCATATCATGAGTAGATAACAAATGACAGACAACATATACTGCAATAAGGTTACATTCAGAGGTAGGAGACGTGAAGTCAACAAGTCACTTCCATGCTATGTATTTGTTCTCCCCAGCCACTGAACCAGGTGAGTCCAATCTGCCACCTTATTGAGTCCACAGTATAGAGGATAATGCAAAAAATAAGAAATCTGTAGAGGTGGTATTTTTTCATGGCATAGTGTGATTCGTATTATACAGTCCAGAGAAAACTATACTGGTCTTAAATGTTGGAACCAGAATGTACTGGTTTCAAAGCAGTGAATCATTTATCATTATAATTAAACAATTTATAAATGTGAGAAACCACCTTTAGTCAATTGGACACTTTAATCATTTTCCAGCATACTTTGGTTAACTTTGAGTTAAAATGTTGAATTACCCAGATTCTGTTTAGTTTCTAATTTATCTTCCAATTTCTCGGGTTTCTGAGGATGCTGTAAACTAACTTCTTGCCATAGTAAAAAAAGAAATTCATCAAAATCCCTTTCATAATGCTCCCCCTTAAAAAAACACCCACAGCAAACACATGATGGTCTTGGCAACTTCTTTCACATTATATTTCTTCGGTCCAGCGCACATATAGAACTTTTCAAATTAAACCTGCACATTGTGATCCTGAGAACAGTATAAAATAGTTCTAAACCAATAAAAATCTGCTCTCCAGCAGCAGCAGTTACTGCAGGAATGCTGAAATCATAGAGGAATAAGCCCAGAGCCCGCGGTAGTGTGCTGTCTTTAAGTACCTGTTAAACACACACACTTGTGTATTTGCATGCACAAAAGTGCACCTGCACACAGGCCTAATTTTATCTAAATCAAAAGCAGCTCCAATCCCAAATTGTTCCAGCGTGAGTCAACTGTGTTTTGGTTTCTGCGAATAACCACCCTCTGTGGTTTCATGTGATCGTAAAATTACACGTTCTCATCGCGCCGTGGCCTGGACTCAAACAAAAGAGATGGAACACGCCAGGTAGGCCTAAGCTCCGGCAGGGTGAGGAGCAGATCATGTACCAGAGAGAGACCACTGGACTCTGTTGTTCAGCACCAATTGTCCTTTGGTTTAAGCTGAGTTAGGATGCTCACAAACTCAGGGCTAAACTCTCTGAACTACTTGCTAACTGGCTGACTCTTGCTTAATAACACCAGCTTTTATTTCTGCTTATAGTTGCGAAATAGCAACTTTACATTTACCAAAAAAGATTCCACCCAACCTTTGTGAACATTTTACTGGAGTAGATTCATAAGATTGATTCTATAATAAAACAAACAAACAAACAATTCAGTTGATCTCAAGATCATACTAAAAGGTTGAGGACAGGAAAATGGAAAAACATGCAGAATTTTCAGCTCTAAACCGACTCACCAGCAGGGACTGGTGAGTCATAATGTCGAAAGACTAGCAATGAACGAATCTGAAAAAGTAGACAAGACAAGAGAGATATAGAAAAGGAAACAGTAAAATGCATGAAGATGAAAGTTAAAGGGGTTTGGAAATAAAGATGAAGGTGCTGGAGGATTTAGCCGTGAGCTGGTTGTATGATGTACCATAAACATGCAACAGGAACAGATAAATACAGTGTTTTGATGGGTATGACAGTATTTGACTTCATTAAACTCCAATTTCAGTTAACTAGGTCAGGCAGGTTAACACTGGAGTGAAGATGATGTAAAAAAGGTATCCATAAGGTCTTAAGATCACTAAATACTTTCCCCTGGCTTAGTTACATTTCTATATTCTAACATTCAGAATGTTTAAAAGCTTTATTTTCCAGTTTGGCTTTTCCAATGCATTTGATCATCTTATCCAAGATAATCCACAAGATTACACAAACGTCTTTTTGTTTCATTTTGCTGCAACATTTAAATCAGTGTTTCTTCAGCATCTTTGTAGCTCTATGTTGCTTTGTATAAACATTTCAGAACTTTCATCTGTTCTAAATAAAGTCTATAGGTGCCTCATGTTTCTTTCCAAGAATATGCTGCCTGGGTTAGATGGTTATTGCATTGTAACTAAGTGAAACCATCAGAATGAAAAGGGGGTTTTCTTTGCGTCACATCAGGGCTTTCCTGGACGTTTTCCAAACAGGGTAGAGAACTTAAAAACGTGGATCAAAATTGGATAACAAGCTAGAGCAGCATGTACCACTGGCTAAAGTCATCATTCCAAAAGGACTATGTCAAAAGCAATAAAACAGAAAAATATGCTGATGTATGGAAGAAAAAAATAAATGTTGGCTTAAATCATTATAAGTTTTATTAAAGCATGTTTTTTCTGATTTCAGATTACTGTAAAAAGTAACCTGCTAATTACTTTGAGATTATCTGTAGATGTTTGTTCAGCTTTCAGATAAATGTTTAGTGGGATGCATAAAGTCAATCTATTTCTGTAATTCAACTCAAAAAGCTAAGTTCATATGTATCCTACATCCATTACACACATTTGTAAAGGAGACACTTATTTAAAGCCGCTGCAAGGAGGATGTACAACTAGATGTATTTTTTAAAGACTCTCGATATTTCAAGAGTTCTGTATTAATGTCCATAATAAAAAAAATGGAAGAAATTAACAATATGGTTGAAAATCTGAGACAAGATACTTTAGACCACAAATGATTATAAAGCAAAGCCCAAGAATTTGAGGTAAAGATATGAAGGGCTTTGGTTACAACTGGAAATACTCTGGAATTTAGTCATTCCTGAACCAAAGACAATATCAGAAACCCTTTTTACCTGCACTATGCGGAATAGGAACTGGTTTGGGATCCAATGTGATGTTTCTACTCTCAGTGGTCATTTGGGGAGCCATGGCAGCTACTTGGTGCACTGATCCTACCTGAAAACCATAGAAAATCTGTTATCCACAGGAAGAAGAGAGACTCCACAACCAATAACGCCGATATCAATTTTGAGCCACCTGCAACCACAGGCTGATCAAATGTCATTGTAATAAAAATCATTTCAGGGACACACCATAAAAAACACTATTCTTCAGTTGGCAAATAATCCAGAATAAAAAAAAACACTTTTATGAGTCGTATTATTATCCTGTTCTAAAAAACTTTAGCAATTCAATTGCTGTAAGCCAAACCCATCAAGTTTTAAAGGAGTATATGCTTGAAAACACATCCTCCTGTGTGTAATGAATCTGTGTTTTATTTCTTAGTAATTGACTTTTTGAGGTAAATCTCTGATAAGCATTTACTTTTCAATATTTTTATATTACGTTGAGATGCACCTGTTGAATTGTTTTAACGTCATAGTAATTGAAAAGGAATTCCTCATGCTTCTGATGCTGTAAGCTATGAGTCCCACAGGAGTCGCTATTCTCAAACAATTCTGCATTGGACATGTGCTTCGCTGACATGAGAAAAAGTCAATAAAATTTTAAGAACATGTGCTTATGTAGCTACAGACGCAGCATAGGCTGCAGATGGACAAAAAAGGTGGAAATACTGTTAAACAAAAGCAAGTATGAGTGAGCAAGTGAATTTAACCCCCAGTTTTAAACACTTAATGCCGCTTTTGATCAGTCCAGAACCGTGCGCGCGCCCTGATGGCCGCAAGAAGAGCCAGCCCAACTCAGAGGAGCGCATCTTCTCAATGTCCAGCTGTGCATGCTCTCTGTCGGTCGGTGCTTCGCTTATGGGCTGGCTGTGTGACGTGCAAGGAGGTGTTGGACTGTGGGCTGAGATAAAGAGGCGGCCGACAAGAGGAAAGAACGCAGAAGAGTGAGGCAGAGCGCAGAGGCGTTAACACCACAGTGCCTGAACATCTGAGTCCAGAACAGATCCGAACCAAACCCGTCAGATCAGAACAGAAACGATTCTGGCAGCTGGGACATGCTGCTGTTCCAGCCGACTCACTAACGCTTTCAGTCCGGGTTCAGACGGCTACAAGACGGGCTTTCATAATTAGAGCGTCCCGACAAGAGACAACCAATTAAACTCAATTTTTACAGGTAAGTCTTTTTTTTTTCTTTCTAACTTATCACGATAGTAAAAAGAAACATTTATAATTACGTCTGTTTGTGATAAGTATTTTATTAAATATTTAAATATTTCTATGTCCATATTGACTGGGGGCGCAACAGGTGTTTCTTGTGAGATTTCTGCATGAAGGTCACTTTATGATTAGATTTATTTATTTTTGATTTTTGAAGCAGTTTAGCTGACTTATTTTATATTCTACATGAAATACGTTATTTTTACTTCAATTTATTTCCAACACATTTAATATAATAATGTCTATTTAACTCAGTTTGTCAGCAAGAAAAAAAACCCCAAAACCAAAGAAAAACAGAAATAAAACCCGCTGTTTTGAACAAGAAAATTGACTAAGTCCCTATTTAACGAACTCCGAACAAATAAAAAGTGTTTGTCTCATTGAATAAACATCTTGGTTGATGCTTTTTGGCACCTTCACAGCCGGCTCATTAACTGATTAATCACAGTGCTGCACCAAATCACACATGGGATCTAATTAAGTTTAGACGCATTTAAAGGAGTCTTTGGGGGTGAAATCCGACGGGTCAAAGGATCAAACTGTGATTTATCTTTGAAGCCTCCTAAGCCTCAAATTTTTCTCACAATCACCCAGAACTTTATAAGAAGGTGCACCAACACTTAGATTTTTCAGTTATTCGTTTGAATACAATTTCTAACGATTAAATTCTTTCTTTTTCTCTAGAAATATCGTTTCTCTAAACACCGTTTCGTTGTTTAGGATGTCAAAATCATCTCAGATCAGTTTATGCGACTCAAATTTAACGCCTCAAAAGAAGCAAAGATATGATTCAGTTCAGATGTACAGAGATGCGCTGCTAAAAATATTCAGGACTCAATTGTTTATAATATATTTAATACACACCTTTGTGTATTAAATATATTAATAATATTTATCTTTATTTTAAAGTATTAAGTAGATGCTAACCCAGAATTTTAGAAATTGGGGTATGAGCAGTTCCGTAAAACTAAAGTTCACGAGGGAGGCCTGGGGTTTATAGTTTCCTGCTGACAGGTGTTTATTCTTCAGAGCGCAGCAAAGAAACTGTGCTCTAGCCGAGCGCACGAGGACGTCGCATTCTCCAAACACACAGCCATTCATCATCTGTGATATAATGTCCACAACTTTTACAAATCACTAATGCAGCTTCAAATGTGGTACAGCTCCTTTGCAAACCTAATCCATTGTATGCATTTGAAAAAAAGCACTAAGCAAACTTTCTGAGTAGCCTACACTTTGAAGCCTTCTTTTTTCATCCATCTAATAGAGTAAACTCTAACAGGCCTTAATATTAAAGTAAATTAAATTAAAATGATAATTTCTTCATTTCCTGTGTTTCAGGTTAAATAAAATGTTTAAAAAAGGCAGACAGAATATATTAATTATTAATTTTTACTGCTTTTGTTCCTACCTTCTGTTTTCCCAAATGTGTTAAAATGTAAATTATTGCCTCAAAGTGAAACAAACTCAACAGAGGGCCTGAAACCTGCTTGTCTTTTCTTGGTGTGAGCGTGAGAAGCTGTGTCCCACTGCAAAGCTCTCTAAAGGTGCTGAATCTCACAGTCCAAACTGAAGGAGCCACGGAGCACCTTGGAGGCCACTGTAGACATATAAGGGTTAACGGGAGCAGGAAACTTATCTCCTCTAATGACCTCCTGCATAAAAGTCAATTACTTCTGCGTGATGATCAGAAAGGAGGAGCTGGCAGGGGGGCTGTTTGTGCTCCTCATTAACAACTTTGCTGCGGTTTCAGGAAGGACTTTTGAAAATCTGCAGCTTTAAACGAATTGTTAAAGTTTCTAATTTTTGTGTGTTTGCACTCTTTTAGTAAAACCACATAGCAGTGAGTGTAAACTAATAAAATGAACTTTTCAAAACTTTACTATGTATAAATGTACATTTATTTTTGTATGGTAAGGGCTTATCTAAATTTTTTTTTTTTTTAGAGATTTCAAAAGGCAATTTTTATTTACTTTTGCTACATTTTAAAGATTATTCAATACACCCTGTTAGGAAATTTACATAAATTTTTTCTTTTTTCTGCAAAAAAAGAGATATTTTTCCTGTTTTTCATTTATAACTGATAACAAAAAATGCCACATCTTTAAGACTCAAGTGTCGTAATTGAGATTTCACCTTTAACTCAACACCTTCAGCAGTTCTGAGGATCTAAAATTACACAGAAGAGACAAGGAACAAGGAAATTTGTTGTCTTGTTGAGTTCAAGACCAAACTCACACTTTCTTCCTTTATCTGATACCTGCTTTGTACAATCAGCATTAGCCTTTTAATCAACATGGATTTTATATATATGTATTAGTTACAAACTAAAATGTATTAAGGAAAGATTTCAGTTACAAAATCTAAATTGATGTTCTGCATTTATATCAATTAATTTTGAACTGATATAAATGTTCAGCAGACCTTTCTAAATATTGTTCTTGTGCATTATAATTAATGATATTTGGATGAAGTAAATATTGATTCACTTCTATATTTGTTAAAGTTAATAAGCGGTCATCTATTATAGTCACTTTGAACACACATATTATGCACATAGTGCTCTATAGATTTTTCTAAGATGGTGATATGTGTGTTATTTAGTTATTTATTTCCTCCCTTTCTTAATGACTCATTTATTATTATCTTATCAACTAATATCTTTAGTAATTCACTAAATGTCATATTCATCTTAGTTGTTTATTTACAGTTATTTATTTTGTTTAGTAAGTTATTAGTCAAGTTGTGTGGTGTTTATTTAGTAAAAGCTCAACAGCAATTTTCATCATTTTTATAAGTGAACAAACCATACAATTTCGGGAAGTCACGCTGGTGCACACTTTTTAACATTTTCACGCATATGTTCAAGGCTACAATCAAATTGTGAGAGGGGAATATAATCTACACGTTTTTGTTTGTTTTGGATTTCTCTGTTACTAAGTCATTAGATGGCTTGTATATGTATTTTTCCAACTTATAGTGATTAACTTTTTCACGAATTGACCTACTTTCCAATTTTGCACTGAATGAGAAAAAAATATAAAGAAGACTGAAAAGAATTTCTGTTTTTTGATGTAATTTAAAAAGGTGAAAAGAAATACAATTAAAAAGGTATAAGATGCTTCAGTTTTTTAAAAAACAAATGATCTCTTATAACTACAAATATGTTTATATAATTTAGAAAAGGTTTGCTGGAGCATTTAGTTTCACATTTAGGGGCTAAACTTGACTTCATGATACCTGAGAGCCAGTTGCTTCAAATATCCATTGTCAATAAGAGGAAGTCAGTAAAAACGTAAATAACCGTATTTAAATGGCATTTTTCTTTATTTTGTCGATAGGCCTCAACCCAGTCAGTAATAAACAAATGAAAATTTGCTTACAGTTAGCAGCTGTTCATTTCATCTCAGTTATTAATGTTAATTACTCCATTATGACCCACAGTATTTACACTCTGAACGAAAGGAGACAGGACATAAAACTCAGAAACGTCTGGACCAGCCAGCAAAGTTTAGGGTTCAAATTTTCTGCCAAACTGGTTCATGACAAGGAAGTGACTTCATCTTGTTAGATTGTATTTAGATGTTTCTTCAGACGGAGCCTTTTATTCTCTGAGAATAAAAATGTGATTTATTAGATCATGCACATACTTGCATGAATAAAGATGATTGGTGTATCTTTATGACATTTCCTTTTTAAGCACAATAGCATGACCATAACAGATTGAGTTTTATATCTTTACAAGCAGAAGTCAACTGTTTTACTGAATCTAAGTAGTTTAAATTGTTTATCCAAAATAAAGGAAAAGAAAAAAAAACAAAAAGGTTCAAATCGAGGAAAAGAAGCTGTGGCATGCTTGATCCATGTAAAAAGCTTGATGGTCATCATGATCATTGCCCTGGTAGTAGTCATTTTCTGATTATCTGAACTTTTGGTGAGATCATAGCGATGAATCAGCAACTTTGTGGGACATGTTATTAATAGTAAACATGTATTTTTGCTTGTGGGTCCTAAGTTCTGCTATACTCTGCCCATCATGTTTTATCATTTTAAAATGAGCTGAGCCTTTATTAAAACTATGTGCAAAACTATGTTAATCAAAGGATTTTTGAAAATAAATTACTGTGAGATGAGATATGACCATAGAATCACTCCTATAACTCTCACTTTTCCAATTTACAATCATGTAAAAATATGAAAGACTTTTTACAATCACGCAGATACTTCTCTGTTTCATTCATAAAAAAGAAAACCAGTCCTCCTTTTGGTCTCAACACATTAGTTGCAGAGCTGCTGTTAGCAGGTTTCAAGTGAGTGACATTGTGCAAAGGTGTGGTTTGTGCTCTAAAACCTGGAGCTGCTGCTCATGTCTGTCATCGTCTGCCTTAGACAAAGCAACATTATTGTCTATTGTTACTCCAGCTTATCAAACCTGATGTAACACCTCGCAGGTATTTCTGTGGCTGAATGCTGTCATTCTCTCTCTCTGCCTTCAACAGCCCCGGGCATGTTTCTGGGAACAGGAAACACCCACACACAGCTTTGGGAGTATGCACATACGTTGGCAGTGGTTCTATATTTTCATTCAAAGAGACGTTGGTCTCAGTTATTAAGTCAAAGACTTTAAAAAGAGCATGTTGAATCTTTTAACTTCTAAAAATCAAAGCTAATCTTCAAGAAATCAAGAGTGTAAGGATCTTTTTAGCGTTATTTTTGTTTTTAATAACTTCCTTTTACGATCTACACCTAAGGTCTTGAAAAGGTTGGGTTGATTATTTGTGTCTTTTATACATAACTTCATGTTTGGGAAAAATACCCAAAAGAGAACAAGAAATTGTCAAATGAAGTTTAAAGACTGCTGGTGGAGGGGTAATGATTGGGGTTTGTTTTGCAATAAAAACATGATTTAATGAATTAGACTAGCCCAGTTAGAGTTCAGACCTTAAGCTTATTAAAATGCTATGATAAGATCTTAAAAAAGATGCATTAAAAGTAAAAAAGTGCATAAATACTAATGAACTAAAGTAACTCTGGAGATAAAAGTGGGTCAAAATTCCTCCTTAACTGCCAGAGAAAAAAATAAAGTTTATTGTTCATTTATGAGACATGTCTTATGAGCTGAGGATTTTTATTCCCACACATAAAGGAGATTGGACCCAGGATGGGGTGCAGCTGTGAGATGTCAGCAATAGTTTCTGTGGCTTTATCAGATACACATATCAGAAATGGGTACTAAGAAGTTTGACATACAAGTCTTAGGACTTAGTAATTGATGTCCTTGAAAATAATTTTGCCTAATTGTTTCACTGTTTGAACTGGGATGTATTTTGAACATTTTGTATTTACTTTTGTTTTGGTTTTCTTTCTTTATCAGCCTGCCTGTAGGATTTGCAGTAGCAGCCATGGGCAGTAAGACTCTGCCAGCCCCTGTCCCCCTTCACCCATCCCTTCAGTTGGCCAACTGTTCCCTCATCCAGACCTCCACTGGTCTCCAGCTGCCACCTGATCATTTTCAGAGCATCTACAGCTTCAGTGCTCTTCACGCCATCCATCTTCACCAGTGGACCCTCGGCTACCAACCTCTGGCTTTCCCCCGCTGCACATTCTCCAAGCTTCCTCCTCAGTTCTCCTCCATGGCCTCCTTCCCCATATTTCCCCACCTACTACAGCCAAAGCTGGACACAGCAGGGTTCCTGCAGAGCTCCAAGAATAAACCGCGCTTTGACTTCGCCAACCTGGCAGCAGCGGCAACACAGGAGGACCATCTAAAGGTAGAAGACCTGAGCATGACGGGTGTTGCTGCTGCTGCTGCTGCTGCCGCAGCGCAGGTTTCATCCCAGCACCAGACCTCAGGCAGTCTGGGATGCCTGCTAGACGTGACCAAACTGTCCTCGCCGGAGCGCAAGTCCAGCCGAGGGAGACTGCCCTCTAAGACCAAGAAGGAATTTGTCTGCAAGTTTTGTGGCCGACATTTTACAAAATCTTACAACCTCTTGATCCATGAGAGGACGCACACAGACGAAAGGCCGTATACCTGCGACATCTGCCACAAGGCCTTCAGAAGACAGGACCACCTCAGGGACCACAGGTGAGAAAAATGATTAATGCTTTATTTATGTTACATTTTGGTTTTATTCCAAAGGTACAGAGTATTTTACAAAATAAGTATTTTACAAAATAATCACTTCACATTTAGTCAAATAAATCAATCAAAGTCCTTTTTTGTTTTCCTGTTGAAGCAGGAATGACAGTGATGTATAGGCTTTTATAATTAAATTATTCTTATTTTTGACAGGGAAGACACAAAAATGACAGGCTTTCTACAGCAATTGCTTGACACTGCTTGAAATAAGTGGCCCAACTTTCTAAGTGTGACTAGTATAAAATCTTGTATCAACCATGACTCAGCTTTACTAAAGACGTTTCTTTTCAAATCACAATCCAAACATTTTGTCTGTTTTGAAATCTAAATGAAACTATTTCTAAATATGGCAGCTGTCCACATGAAGAGAAATATTTTATGACACGTTTACAAAGGCATTTGGAATGTAGGTCATCTAAGGTAGCTGGCATGTAACATGAATTAGCTGCTCCTTGTGTAGACGCTAAACTGTTTGTATGTATGTCCTTGACTTTATGCACAAATGTGAAAAAAAGGAAAAAAAAGACTTTGCTCTCGTAGCCTTCCTGTACCGTAATGCTCTGCCTTGTTGTTTTCCCTGCAGATACATTCATTCCAAAGAAAAGCCCTTCAAATGTCAAGAGTGCGGAAAGGGATTCTGTCAGTCCAGGACGTTGGCTGTCCACAAAACATTACACATGCAGGTCAAGGAACTAAAGCCGGCCAAAATGAAGTGATTCACTGCAGCAACAGGGAAAGGGACCAGGAACACTGGAAAAACAACAGCACCAAAGACAACAGCCAAAGACTTTTTTCTTTCTTTTCTCATCTCAGCCATTGGAGGTGCAGCTTTCTGTGTGAGCATTCCTCTTGGAAGAAATATTCCAGCATTTGATTTTCCTTAGAAATAAACCTTTATAAAGGCCTTACTTCAGGTTATCAGATCTTGATTTGGCAGCGAACTCAGTGGAACATAAAATGGAGCTCCTAATGAAAAAGACCTCTTGATTCTGGTCAGCCCAAATGTTTCATTCCAAAGTTGGTAACCTAAAGAGAGACGCTCTATGCAAGATATAATTCTAGAAGCCATGTTAGCGGCACACAAATATCACATTCAAATGTTATTTTTGTACAGATGCATTATATCAAATTGTATTTTTTGCACTTTAACCTGATTATTAATTGTTCCCATATATCACTGGATTTCCTAAACTTATTTTGTAAATGAATAATCATTTCTAAATAAAATATTTTACTTTATCACGTTGGCTGTGTTTATTTCCTGCCATTATAAGTTACTGTGTGAAGTTACAATGTTATTGCTCACAGCAGTAGGTGTTATTTTAGTGATGTTTAACCTTTATCCATTGGTTAGCTGATATAGTGGATGAGAGATGCCCTTCCTAGAGCTGTTATTTCTTCAATCTAACCTTTAATCATTTTTATACATGATCACTTTTTAAATAATACAGGTTTTAGGTATGTAATAATCTATTAGTAAAGCACTTTTAGTGTGTAAAATATCATAAAGTTAGGGTCTTATGACATCTGTTTAACTTTCAAATTTCTTTCTATTTCACTAACTGCTATAAGATTCTTTTTTATTTTATTTGTAGCATTCATTGAATTATTCAAAATTCAGCATTTTTTTAATGGATTCCATTTTGTTTTTTACATTTCCTTATTCCTTCAAGTTTCAGGTGTTGGGGCTTGGAAAACAAAAGATACAGTTCTTTATTTTTAAAGGTTTAATGGAGTACAATCCTCATGACATTATTACAGAACCACAGACCTGACAGCAATGTATAGTGAATAGATGCTGAAGGTATATGCTGTAACCTGAGTTCTGTCCATGGAGAGCTTTTTACCCAGTAAAAGAATTGACAAGTGCAAATAATCAGAATATCTATCTATGTATACACATTTATGTGAAGAAAAAAGGCCCACAGAAATAACTTCAATCTAACAATAGTAATCATAAATCAAAATTCTATGAAAACAAACAAATGAAAGTCAGACATTGTTTTTCACCCATGTTTAACAGAATGATTTTAATGAATAAACATGACAAACACACGTGGACAAAAATGATGGTACCCTTAACTTAATATTTTTTGCACAAGCTTTTGTGGCAATCACAGGATATAGTCTTACAGCATTTACCTTTAACATGCTAGTCTATATATTTTTTTCCTAATATGCTGAGACAATTCTTTTCTTTGCTTTCTCTGGTCCATGTTGAGTGTTGTGCACACCATGCTTGAGCTTAGGGAGGTTGGATAGAGAGCTTTGTGAACAGCAGCTTTCAGTTCTTTCCACAGATTCTCGACTGGATTTAGGTCTAGACTTTGACTTGGCCATTCTAACACCCGCATATATTTATTTGTGATCCATCCCATTGTAGATTTTGCTTTATGTTTCGGATCAGTCTTGTTGAAAGATAAATCACCTTTCCAGTGTCAGGTCTTTTGCAGACTCCAACAAGTTTTCTTCCAGAATTGTCCTGTATTTGGCTCCATCCACCTTCCCATAAATTTTAACTTTCCTTCCAGTCCCTATTGAAGAAAAGCAGACGCCAAACCATGATGCTGCTACCACCATGTTTAACAGTAGAGATGGTGTGTTCAGGGTGTGAGCTGTGTTGCTTTTACGCCAAACATAATATTTTGCATTGTTGTCAAAAAGTCAGAATTTGGTTTCATCCGACCAGAACACCTTCTTCCACAGTTGGCTTGTGGTAAACTATAAACAAGACTTTTTAGTGACATCTTTAAGAAATGGTTTTATTCTGGCCACTTTTCCATTAGGCCGAATTTATGCAGTAAGCGACTGATTGTTGTCCTATGAAGAGTCTCCCACCTCAGTTGTAGATTTCTACTGTTATTCTCGAGTGATCATGGGCATCTTGGCTGCATCTCTGATCAGTCTTCTCTTTGTTTGAGCTGAAATTCTCTGAGACTATCACAGAGCAGGTGCATTTATATGGAGACCTGATTACACATAGGTGGGATCTATCATCATCAGTCATTTAGGTCAACATAGGATCATTCAGAGATCCTATCTGTCTGTCTGTCTGTCTGTCTGTCTGTCTGTCTGTCTGTCTGTCTGTCTGTCTGTCTGTCTGTCTGTCTGT
>JAUZNJ010060512.1:0-21862 GCA_034780135.1 Jordanella pulchra
TTACACCTTTTGAATGCAATTACTGAAATAAATCTACTTTTTCATGGTATTCTAATTTTATGACCAGCACCTGTATAGATGATATCCATTAGTTATATTAAAAAAAAAAGCCCAACAAAGGCAGGATGTCCACTAATGTAATGAGAGATAACAGCAATGTAAATATTCACTGTGAGCTAAATGAGGATAAGTGAAGCTGTGATGAATAAATCTAAAACCTAAGGTATAGTTAACAGAGGAAAATCAAAAAAAATAAAATAAAAATGATAAAACCCTGACAAAGATAATGCAGGATTCCAAGATTTTATTGAAAACTGACAGAGGTCAAAGCCCAGAGTGGGTTACTTTTCTAACCCAACCATAGATTAGATACTGACCCATCCAGGCTCTGGTTAAATTAACCTTGATGAAGCATACTAGCAACAAGTAACAAGACACAAATACTTAATATTAAAGCAAAGGAGATGAAGAAAACAAAGAGTGGCGTAAAAAAAGACTAAAACATGGACAACAAAAGTAGGACAGAGTTCCTTAACCCTAGAGATAATTTAGAGAAGCTATTCAGCCTTTTATGCCTGTTTTGGGACCAACATCGAAAGAGCAGCTGTAGTTATAATGTAGTTTGCCACCACCACTGGACTTTAAAAGGTGCTTTATCTGTACAGGTTATTCACAATTTATCATTTCATTTGGTCAAAGTCAAAAATTAAATTTAGAAAACATTTGACAGGTAAAACATTTAATTTAATTTAAAACATTTAAAATTTAATAATATATAAAGTGTATTACATAACATTGTTATTCCATGTTTTCTAAGCCTCTGGACAAATTTCACTGAAGTCTGGTCAGCTTTATTATTGGTCTGTGTAGAATGATAAGGACTCTAGTCTCTCCTCTTACCAGGTGAACATTTTGGATCCAGTGTTTCAGTCTTACTCAACAGATTGCTCATCATCTGAGTGTTTGCTTTTGTTCTCAATAGTTGGACTCTTACAGATTAATCTTTGGACATTTCTTAGTCTGTGAGGCAAAAATCATTTGGCCATAAACTGGCTCCCATTGCTGCCTAATCTGTGCAGCTGGAAAAAGGGAAACCTCAGCAAGAACTAATCAGAGAGCAGAGACATCTTGGTCCCGTTTAGGATTAACAGAAAACCCAGCTGTGTGATCAGGGCTGGTGGATCTGTGGTTATTTTTTCTCAATAAAAGCCATCTGAGGCGTCACGCAGTAGACATTATTTGAAGTGTTTTGCTTTTTTTTTTTCTTGTCGTCTTAGGGTTGAGAGTATGAACTGGAACAAGTGGAACACTAACCTGGTCAACATCAGTGAAGATCCTGGATTTTCTGAGGAGATCCAACAGCTTGACAATCTTACAAGTGGATTTAAAAGAGGTTCACACGCATAAATTCGATTTTTCCAAGAATAAATGGATTTAAATCCTGTAACATTTCCTCTTTTCTCCACAGAGAGGAGCTGGAGAGGCTTTTTCATGGAAAGGAGGAGGAGGATGCCGTCTCTGTCCACTGAAATGAGGCTCCTGAACGATTGAAGAACCCCTGAGGGTTTATACATGGATGTTCAGCCTGCATGATATGAACAAGGATTTCTGACTCCAACGCAGTGTTCCATTTAACGGACAAAAGCTTGAAAGGATGCCTCTGACTAAACTGCAGTGTTTGCTTTAATGCAAATGCAATATATAAGGAAACATTTAAGCATTATTAGCAGGAACTACAAAATACTCTACTTGACTGACCTGTAAAAACTGCGTTGAAAAGTAGGCATTAGGTTTGCTGCAACAAGTGCTGCTTAATCCCCTAATGAAATATTGCATTTCAGTTAAAATCATCAGACTATATAATTGAAGTGGTGGATGCATATCCTTTACAGCGAGGCCCTGACCTTCCAGCACCTCTGACATGGCCCAAAATTCATCATGGAGTTATCCTGATCACCAAGGTGCTGATCCTGCAACTCCCGCTGCGTGCCCTTTATACAGCTCCCATTTTCATCACAGCCAGACAAGCTAAATCTACTGCAGCCAGATCAGCCCTGCAGATTTCACAGCTTGCTTCGTCTACTCCACTTCCTCTCGCTATGAGGCAGAGGCAGGCCTGGATAAAGGGCATGAAAGCACAGCAATCGGAGCAACAATCGCCACCTTCGGCATTGCCTGACAAAGTTACAAATTGTATGTGCTTTAGCCCTTTGGAGGCATTCAGTCACTTATTTGGCTGTACAGTTCTAGTCAAAGTTTCCTCACACTTTCATGCTAATTAAAGGTAATATGGCTTTTAGAAATGCATTTAAACAGTTTTCTTTCTAGGTGCACTGAAAATAGAGGAAATAAAAGTATTATCAGTACTTTGTGATTGCTTATTGACTCGTGTAATATTTGATTAAATCACAAACTGAATATTTGACCACTATAAGAATTGGAAACGTAGCTTGTTCAGACTGGTTGGCTTCCAGCCATGGATACGACTTTTAGGATTAGCCCAGAAATTTGGTTTTGGTTTGAGTCACTAGTAAAGCTCAGCATTAACCTGCTTTTCATTCCCAAACCAGTTCTGAGATCCCTATCCTGGTGGTACACTAAGCTGTGTCCATGTTTCAATCGTTATATTGACTGGAGGTCTAGTTAAGAGTCTTTTATGATCCTCTTCACATAAAGCAACGCTGTGATTGGCTGCTGTATCAACAGACGGAGATTTGCTCCTCTAGCTCGTCCTTGCCGCTGAAAAAAATCAGGCCAAGCTTGAAGCAGCTTTTTCTCTTTGGTCGGTTCCATTTTTGGTTCAACAGTTCAGAAAATTTCTAATCCTCCTACTCAATTTCCAAACATCAGTGAGAAGATTTTGGTGCTAAAGCAGGAGAGTGACCTAAAACACAAATAAAAACTGGTTTTGAAATAGATTCAGAACGGTTCCCAGTGAAACAAAGCATAACCAATGAGCGAGTTTGGACGCATTTCAAAGCATAAATTAGAACTTTATTTTATTATTACAATATTACAAAAAGAGTAGCACAACTCTCACGCTCTTGCCTCTTATCTGTCGTACAGAATGACACAAAAGAAAGGCTTGTGGACCTTCTTCCATTTCACAGCAATAGTACAAGAAACAAAGAAGAGAAACAAAATTTAAATAACAAGCAAATCAAGTATCATAAATAGTCACAACTGCAAACTGAAGCTTTGAAACTGGAAAAAAGTTACAGCTCAGTAACTACACATTACTAAAAATATATCATTACAAAATATTCCTCCTTTTTCTCACTTTCCAACCATAAGGAATCTCTAAGGAATTGCTCTTAATGAAAAAAACTTCATTCAAATGAAAGGCAAAAAAAAAAAGAAGTAAAAATTGCTGTTTCTGTATGTCCTTTCCCTCCTCTTTCTCTTTATTTGGGTTTGTTTTATTAAACCATGCTCATTGTCAAAGGAAAGTCCAAGGACCAAACACTTAAGGCTTTTTAAGGGCTGTTAGGGAGTTAGGGGAACAAAACATAGGTGTCATTGTGTTATTATACACACATACACACGCTCACACGCACCTCAACGCTCACTTATCTGCGCCCGCGTCAGCTGGCAGCAGTCACACACAATCATTAAAAGTTACAGTAGTCTAGTAGGTAAGCCAGTGTACAAGAAAATAAACAATGCATTTGCTGTTTTTCACGTCAAAACCCAAAACCTGGGGGGGAGGGGGTGTTTCGTTTCCCCTCCTACAGATCTTGCAAGTGATCAATTTGGTCTATTGGAGCAGACTTCACATCAGCATCAGTAGCAACTTGGTGGGTTTGTTTTAAACCCCGTCAGAGTTAGAAGCTCCGCCTTGGCTTTAGATTCTGCGTCACATTAAAACAACAAACTTCTTCAGTCTCCACAAAACCGACGGATCCCTTTCGATACCTGCAAAATGAAGAACCTAAACATTCAAGTAATACATTTGGTTAAACGATAAAAAGAAAAAAATAATCTGAAAAGTGGAAAAAGATGCGATGGCACAGTTTCACAATGGTGAGTCTTCATCAACCTGACTTTGGCCGTTTTTAAGGTAGAGGAGGGAAACGGTTTCCATGTTTTTCTGCCCTTAATGTTTCTATAGCTTGTCGCTAAACATGACTAGCAACAAGGCTAATTCTTCTAAATACCTGAATTCACTGCAGCATCATAAGCAGAACAAAGCATTGGAATCTTTTTTTTTTGTCATTTGCTCTGGTTTTATCTTTAAAACATACAAACAACCTGATTAAATGTTTCATTTACAGACCGAAAGGAATTTATCTGTAGTAGTCCTACTACTATGCACAACAATAAACAGAAAAAAAGCCTCTTTATGTGTATAATTTATATAGCCCCGTCTGTCTCTTTGTGTTCTTTTTTACTGCATGGAAGTGATTGTACTTAATTTTAGCATCACCACCAAAGTGAATGTCTAAACCAGTTACAGACAACAACAAAAAATTAACAAAAAAGCAAAAATATCAGGAAATGTCGTTTTTTTCCTGTGGGGGATAACTTTAACTTCTTTCTTACATGCATAAGAAAAGTCTCTTTAGGGATCTGAAGAAGAGAGAAGACGGACTCTGTTCAAATCCAGGCACAGATGTTCAGTGTTATGATTTAGGAAGAAGCAGAGAGGACTATGGATGTGAACACACACACTTTCAGAAACCGGTTACCTGGGCTGCCAGGTAAAAGCATAAACTAAATCCAGCAATTGATCACTTGCAAGATGAAACAAACGAATAACAAAAACAACAAAAAAATTACTGTTCTGCATTAAATATATTATTTTACCCTCTTTAATACTTGTTGTCCTTTAAGTTATCTGTTGAGTTTTATTCTTGTGTTTCCTTTCTTAAGACTAAACAAAGGGGCTTGATAATGGTTGTGGAGACAAGGCCATAGCTTATCTGTACCCTGGGTGCTGGATGAGAGCGGTTCTGCCGTCTCCGACCTCTGGACCTACCCTGCTCAGAGGGGGCCTGTGCATCTTGCCCATCAACCCGAGATTCTGATCGCGGAAGTAGGGCGTCTGGAAGTCCCCACCCAAGTAATCTGCCGTTTGCATCAGATTAGTCTGGCCAGAGGAGGAGGTGGTGGAGCTTGTTGGGAGCCTGTAATGGGGAGCCCCAGGGGGCCCACAGTCCAGCGTGGTACACCCTCCTGGGCCTGCGTTGTGGAATGGCATGGCTACGTCCTGAGACCCAGAGCTGTCACTGTTGGGTGTGGGAAGGATGCTGCTGCTCCAGATGTTGGACTGGAAGTAGTGACCGTTAGTGTAGTGGGCCATGGGACCAGGCATGCTGCTGTTGTTGTTGACGGGCGGCGAAGGGGTAGGCCTGTCCACTGGCGGCTTCAGCGAGTATGGCTGACCCCCCAACACTTCTGCGGGGTACCCCATTCCTTTAAAATGGAAGGATGGGTCTCTAGAAGGCTGTTTGCCGAGGTGCGTCATGCCGTTCTGAATGTGGGGGACATGAGCCAGTTGATGGGGGTTCCAGGAGCGCATCTTCTGCTGCTGCTGCTGCTGCTGGGCGGCATGAGGGAGCTGATTCTGGGGGTGAACATGCTGCTGCACGTGCTGCTGATGCTTTGGATCAGCGTGGTTGGAAGGCAAGCGGTTCATACCAGCCACACTGGGTGGGGGGTGGGCTCCCATCGGAGCTGTGGCTTTTTCTTGGGGGCCGATAATGCAGTTGGGTGGCGGGAAGCCGGGAGTGGTGGGATTACTGTGCATGGAAACCCTGGAGCATGCACTGATAAGCAGGTTGCGACCGATGGGACTGGGGTTGGCGATCTGGCCTTCACACATGGAGCTAGCTCCGGGGCCCTGGCCCCGCCCTTGGCAGAACTGGTTGAGCTGATGCACGATGGTGCTCAGGTCGGCCTGACGGGCCTGGTGCAAACCAGCGGCCATCGAGAGTGGAATGGTTGAGGTAGAGACGGTAACGTTAGGTGGCACGTCGCCATCTGGCAGCTTTCTAGTCCCCTGCAGCCCAGGTGGAGGCTGTTGTTGAAGCATGACTGCAGGGGGCCCCTGCGGGTGGCTGAGGGCCGGGTGCTGAGACAGAGTCTGGAGTCTGATCGGGCCCTGAGGGTGTAGGGCCAAAGGAGCAGGGTGTCTAAGATTCTGAGTGTGAGCCTGCTGTTGAGAAAGGGGTAGATGTAAAGTCTGAGGCAGGTCCTGCTGTTGGTGGGTTAAGCTGTGCTGGGGGAGGGGCAGGGTGGGCAGAGGTGGGTGGTGGTTTAAAGTGCTGGTTGAAGCCACTTGGTAGGGTCCAGTGGGAGGGTTCATACTAGCTTCAGAGTGCAAGCGAGCTCGGCTACCATCAAAATCTTTCAGGATACCTTTGACTGTGGGAACCTTGACGATGGCGAGGAGTCCCGTCTTGGCGTTGGTCTGAGAGGGGGGGTAAGGGCTGTAGCGCTGGCCCGACGTATCCAGCCCGTTGACTGTACGGCGTACGTGGTTACGCTGGGGGACTTTGACACTGTTGGGAAAGATCTTGATGGTGAGGGGGTTGTTGGCAACCTTCTTAGCATATGCGTCCAATTCTGCAGGGGTTGGAAACGGAGCGGATCTCATCCTTTGTATGGTGTCCCCTGGAGGAGAACCAGGACAGATGGAGTTAGAAAAATAAAAAGAGCCAGGCAAAAAGAAACGTACTATTTAATCCTGTTCAAGTGTACAGAACCAAACCACAAACCTAAACGTTTTAAATGATTTATCAAATGAGCTCTGACCTGCTTCCCTAAAGCGTTTTCCTATAGGATCCTCCTTCCACTCTATATTTTTGCACTGACTTGTGTTTATCACATAAGATACAATTAAGATGCATCATAGTTTGTGGTTCTACTGCAGGAAAGTTCAAGGTGTACGAATGTTTGAAATCTGATTATCTTAAAAAAAGATAAATCAGGAAAGAGCTTTCTTTTTTAATTTAAAACCAACAGCTACTATTGCATGATGACCAGATATAGACGAGATCGAGGTTTCATGTTCTCAGCAGGAATATTGAAGCTGACACATTCCATTAAAAATAAAAAATATGCAGTGAAATTCACTTAAGTACAGTGGTGACTGACTTTAAGGTCAAAAGCTATTAGTGGCCCTAATTGACACATTCAGGCCAAGAA
Source organism: Jordanella pulchra (assembly GCA_034780135.1). NCBI lineage: Eukaryota > Metazoa > Chordata > Actinopteri > Cyprinodontiformes > Cyprinodontidae > Jordanella > Jordanella pulchra. Next base: position 7,150 of record JAUZNJ010060512.1, read on the forward strand.
TAAGTGTTTAGGGTGGGCTGAGATGTAGTGGCTGAATCACAAACCAAACAAAGAATAAGAGGAGGCAGTAATGGTTCCCTGTGGCTGGAACAGGGAGAAATAAAAAAAAAGCACACAGTGAAAGAGAGACGCAGGGAGCAGCCCTCCATGACAGCAGACAACTAATCAGACACAGAAGCAGCGTCTCTGATGTGCAGGAACACCTCCTAGGACTCAGCTCGCAGGCTTCTGCTACACCTGCTAAGCACTGCGACTAAATTTAACAATGCCAAAGTGACAATGTCAACATGATTACCTGTTTGAGCATGTCGGAGGGTGTGAGGTTGTTCAAAACTTCCAAAAAAAGACTTTGTTCATGTGTCAAAATAATCCATTTCATCTCTTAGGTTTTCTTTTTTTATATCCGTTTAGTGCACAACGTACGGTAACCGAGGGGTGCAAATGGCGTAAAATACAGGATGTTGCAGCAAATTCAAAAAGTCCTACAGACACGAAAATGAGATTAGCAAACACAAAAATGCCACCAACTTGAAAAACGTATGGAAAGGGAAAGTGCTAAAATTAGCAAAACCCCCCCAAAAAAATCAAAATGCAAGTTAAGAGAAGCTAAGAAACAGGCGCCGCATAACGGAACTCCTCCAGACCACTAGGGGTCATTAACTCATATGGGAGAAAGAAATTACAAGAAATTAATACTTAGGGACCAGATGTTTAGCAAAAACATAAACATGATGCTGAGGTAAGTTTGAAAATCTCTTAGAATCAAACTTATGCCTGCACTAAGGGTCTGGTCCCATATGATTTAATAATCATCACTCCCTTGTGGTCTGGAGCTTAAATAATGCAGATCTAGTTTGCTGTTTTTCTTAACATGCAGTTTATTTTTTGCTATTTGCAGCTTTTTCTCTTTGCATGTTTTTGTGTGTTGGCATCATTTAGGTAATTGCCGCATGTTTTAACTTTGCTGATCTCTATTTATTGTGATTGTAGCTTTTAGCATTTGCAATTTTTTTTTCCTTACATGTGTTTTTTATGATTGTATTTTAGTGTCATTTTTCTGTTTACTAGATAAACTTTTGAGTTTGCTGGACCTTTTAAATTTACTGTAAAATTCTGGATTTATGCCTCTTCTGCTAAACTTGGCCACTGTAACAACCTGCTAATTATTAACATACAGAGAAACATTTATAGTAGTAAATAGGTGTAAAAAATGCAGTATAGCAAATTTAGAATAAAAAAAAATAAAGTAAAAAGTGTTTTTCATCGATTACATTTGTTTTGAGTGGAAAATCTAATTGGACAAAATCACCACTGGAACAATTATTGGTAACTTGACAAACAATACATGTTAACAAATAATAACCACAGCATTTTTTTCTTTCCATTTCATCTCTAAATGGTATCGATTTTTTTGGAGCGTTATGCTCCAAAAAAAAGAGGTTGTTTCTTTTATCCTCCAAAAAAGCTTGTCGTTAGCATCTTGGGGGCAATCAGCGCTACATAAAAACCATTGGACATCATCTAAAAACTAAAGGGTTGTTTGTGAGCTGTTTTCCTCCCAAAATTGAAATTTGAAGCTGAAGGATTTGCTGGATACTGAACTGGTGTTCTGGTACTGTTAAGTAGAGTGAGGGCCTGTGATGTTTTGGGCCCGTTTGTCTTTCCAAAACTTTGGGTGTTTTAACCATTTAGACATTTTGAATAAAGATCTGATGGTCAGATGGCGAAAGAAAGGACAAAGAGCCATGGATGATCTGATCAAACTAACTCTTTAGCTTACTTTGGTTTAGAATAGAGAAGAAACCTGTGGTTTCTTGTGGTGCTTAGGCTCAGTCTCACAGCAGATTGGCCTCAGGGGGAGGAGGCACAGAGCTGAAGTGACTGAAGAGGCAACAGGAGTTGTGCCAACTGGCTAACTAATTCCTGCTTCATTTGTGAACAGGAAACAATGGGGAGTGATGTGCGGGGGCTGGTATGAGGCGACACGCAGACATACACATGCATGGGGGGGGGGGGGGGGGGGGGGGCCCCCCCCCCCCCCCCCCCCCCCCCCCCCCCCCCCCCCCCCCCCCGCCCCCCCCCCCGCCCACTGTAACAAAGTGTTCAGCCCGCTGACGGCAGCATCATTAATGCAGGGGTCTGGGCCAAGGAGCTGGAGCCTGACACCCCGCCATCATCGAGGTCCAGTGTCAGACCGTCACTGAATAAATGCCAGACTAAGCGAACACAGAGAAATGAACACTTCCATACGAGCACACTGGCGTGCTGAGGATAGGTTTCGCCTGTCAAACACAAGCAATGATTAATGACCTCGTTGGAAATGATGTCTGGTTGTGACAGGAACAGACTGAATAAATACAGGGCTGATTTTACTGGAAAATGCAGCCATCGTCAGGGATTTTGACACAGCCCTCATAGTGAGAACACCTCCCGCCGTCTCATGTGCTGCAGAAGAAAGGGTTGTAAGTGAGGAGGAGGAGGGCACCATGATCTGCTGCAAGAAAAAAAATACAATTTTTATTTCTAATGGTGGCAGGAGAAACGTCTCAATATTTCTCAAGTTGCAGGATGTCTTAGAACTGATAACAGCATGTGACTTCATCTGAAACACCTGGAGGAGAGTGGAGCTTCTTCCATTATTGTTGTAAGCAAAGAACATGTTTTGTCAATGGAAATTTGAATTTTTGAGTTGCAGAAATGAAACTTTGAAAAACATTTTTATAACAAAAAAGGTTTTGAGAAACTTTGCAGTGTTCTCGGATTTATTTTTAAATGTTTTCTACTTTTCATATTTTGTTTTTCAAATATTGACTTTTTTATAAAAAAAAAAATTAAACCAATTTTGTAGTTTTAAAACCTGTTGTTTTGTACCTTATTATTTTAATTTTTTAGACTCAGTCTTATGAATTGCACTCTTTTTAAATTGTGTTTCAGAGATCACATTCTCTTCCCTTCAAGCCCAACACAAACACTTTCTTTAGATGTTCCAGTGAACTAATAAAAATGAAGTCCATGCAGACACGTAGAAATACATCTTCATTCCTCACCCCAGAGGAAAGCTCGACCCCAGAAGTGAAGAAAACATGATCTGTAAAACATGGTTTGAAAATAATGCAATTCTTAAAACTCAATCTAAAAATCCAAAGTTTGAAAAAAACCTTTTGAAATCATAAAATCTGTAAAAAAAAAAAAAACAAAAAAAACAAAAAAAAAAAACAAAAACAAAAAAAAACAGAGTTTTAGAAATAAATTAAAAATTATTTTTTAAAACTAAATAAGAGTTACTTTCTAAACATATTTTTTCAAAGTTTCAATTCTGGATTGTATTATTTTTCTAAATTTTAAGCTCCACATATCATGTTATATCTACATTTGAGGAGGTTATCTGGAAGTAAACGGAAAGGCTCCTGAATTCCTTCATTGTGTCTACAAAGTCAGCTAATAAAGACCTCCTGTGGGCCTAAATATGAAAACAGTTTGCTAATGACGCTAAGGCTATCATCACCTCTTAGCCTCCTACTCACCATTAACCTATAGAGCCTTTGGTGAATAATTTGTATCCAGCTCTTTCTATGGCAGCATTCTTCAAAGCAAAGATTTGCCCTCTTAGAGCAATTATGATTAAAAACACATAAGGACATCCAACTTTTGCATTACATTAACATTATTACAAATAATCTAACGGGATGTTTCCAGTCAGCTTAGAGGACCATTATTTACTAAAGATTAAACTTTCTGTTGAAGGTTGAGATCGCAGTCAAGGACGAGGATATTGTGCACTTAGTCATAAGAAAGGTGCTATTAGATGAATCATTATTTTTCTAAACCTAAAATAGCTGAAGATTTATGAGCAGTGATGTTAGTTATTTGCAGCGGCAAAGCATCTTGATTGGGTGTAGCACAATCACATAGTGTAGAATACATTTTTCTCCAGGAGCTTTTTTGTTTAGAGTAAGGGGAGGAAACCTTGCAGGTCTTTATTGGTTAATTGAACAATTTTTTAGACAGCCATCTATATTCCTTATCTTTTCTTAGCAGACAAAAACATAACTGCTCAAACAATGCCATTTCACTTTGACGGTATGTTCAAATCACACCTTTGGAGCCAAATTAAGAGACTTAAAACTAATCTCAGGATTCACCTGTGTGGTTTCTCCATCGCACACAGCATTAAGCACTGTGTCCTGGTTTTCATATATATCCTCATCCACATGCAGTCTATTTAAAGGCAAACAGTGTAATAAACAACCCAGAATGTTGTTTGCCATCTTCATCAAATTATGCCGGGCATCATGTTTCTTTGATCAGATGGATACTGATCCAGCAGTTGTGCACAAACAGTACTAAGCGGTTTCTAAATAATGGAAACTTCATACAAGTCAATCCCTCTTGCTCCATCAAAGGTAGACAGAAACCTGGCTTCTAACAAGCAGCTGACATTGGAAGATCAAGCAGTCTCTGTTGCACCATGTGGCATTTTGCATTGGTAAACATTAAAAACATGAGTCAGGACCTAACCCTGCATGTTAACCAGGTCCTGGAGCAGTATTTTAGGAAATCTCACTCCCTAACAACACAACTGGTCTTACAGCTTATGCAGATGGTCCTGAGTGTGGCAGCATGTCTTTTCCCCAATGAGCCTCAAAGAACATATTACCCAGAGTGCTACACTAGCAGCCAAAGTCAAGTCACCGATTTTAGCTGACAAAGTGCTTCCATTCTCTGAAATTATCTCACAAAGGCCTATGCCATGACTCAATCATCCCAGTTGTCAAGGGATGGTTGGCTAGCAAACACTGTACTCAAGACTATCTGGATTCTTTTCATGTTTCACTAACGGAGCAACAAAATTTTACAAACTGTTAAAGACCCAGCTCTTCAGAGAGCAGCTCCTACCCTGTACATTTAAACACCTTCTAATGCCCTTCTGTGCTTTCCTCTATGCTGAAACCATTTCTAAAATGTATACATCTATGTTAACATCCATTAATCCAGGCCTTGAACAGTTGATAAAATAGGCCTTTTGGTGGTAAGATCAGTTAAAAGCTGCTGATTATATCATCCACCAAGATGATTAGCATTTCAACCTTAACCTGAAACCTGGATTATTTGAAGAGCTACAAGCACTAAGGGAAGGTTAATGAGGAATATGAAACTTTGTGACTGCTGGTGGATTGGAGCATATCATGTCTCAGATCTGCAGGTAGGTATGGTGCCAAGGAGGGATATGGGGAGGGGGGCATTCAGGCCAAGCGCTAATTATCCCACTGCTAGCGAGCTGATTGGAACACAAGTGCACAGTCAGCAGGCACTAATTAGGGTTTCTTTTATTCAAACTACTGTTTTTATTGAGCAAGGGTTAAGCAGCAGGGAAGAGGGAACTCGTGCTGCTGGAAATTGCATTTCTCGCACATGAGCAGCAAATTAGACCTGAAGCCCCAGCTTTAAATTAGACATGTGTTTTTTGGGGCGGTGTTCACGGGAAATCTACCTCTCTCACTTTTTTGTCCTTTTTGGATGAGCTGATGCCTATAGAGGAATAAAACCTCCATAAATAAGCAAAAAGCGGAAGAAAAGATAAATAGTTTTAGGATTAGTTGTGCCTAAGTAGTGTCCCAGCTGGGGCCCTGTTTTGTTCCATCTATAAGAGCTGAGAAACAAAAGCCACTTTGAGGCACTCCAGTCATCCTGAGTGGAAAATGGCCTGTTTTCTTCACTTGAAATACTCCTCCGACAGCCTTTACACTTTACAGCCATCATCTGTTAACAGTCACTCCCTGATGAGATATAGAGCGGTTGCTCTGGCCTCGTCTCTGACAGCAACCTGCGAGCTCGTAACTTTAAACGACTCTCCCATCCCCAGATTTAGCAGAGCACAAGAGGGCGGCTGTACAACCTGGAGTATTTGGTAGAAGCAGAGTGAAGGGTTCAAAAACTAGATTCATTTGCTGGTTCAATCCGTTTTGTTTTACACCTTTTTTTGTGAGAAATGACACACTTTTCTAGGTCTGAGCAATATTCTTAACCTTTCTTTCATTTCTGGTCTGTCTACCCAGTGTTCTCCCTTTCTAAATTCTTCTGCCCATTAAGTGCTTTAAACTCAGTCCTTCGCCATTTTTCTCAGACGTCACCAAATTAGATCTTTAGAGTGTCGATACCTGGTGACTGATTAAACCAACTGGCCTTTGTGTCTTTATGGATCAGACTAAAAAATGATCCTAAATTGACCCAAGACCTTTCGAACAAGATCACTGCGTCTACACGGAAATGGAAGCAAGTGAAAACAAAACTCCAACAGACTTAGGATAGTTTTAACAGCAACTTAGTGAAGTGTAAAGTTACCAGAGGCATTTAAAGCAGCGTTACGTCTGATCAGCAAACCTTAAGGCAAACACAATGGGCATTTTCTCTTTCAACATCAAGTAAGCAAAGTTATTTTTAGGCAGCAGCGGACGAATCGACGTTTTCCACAAGCAGAAGAGGAATAATAATGGAGAAAGTCACGGATGTGTCTGAAATCTTTTACGGTTACCAAGCAGGTGAGTGAATATAGTACAATTTTATGATGTGAATAATCAGGTCATGTATAAATATTCAAAGCCCATGCAAGCATGTTACCTTTGATATAGGAAAGGTTTGAGTAGGTTCAGGCTCTTTCCAGGAGTTGTCGGGTAAAAACTCGAAAGCTGAACAGAGAATTATCCCTTTTTACCATGCAATAGCCCCTCTGTTTTTCTCTTGCCGTCTTGTTCTCAGTTGTTAACGGAGGTTGGTGAGTTGATTTTATTCAGAAATTTACAGGAACCTTTTTTTGTCTGGTATAAGTCTTTCCTTTTTGGCGTGTGAAATTCAGGAGCTTGATGCAAACCTCTGCAATGTCCGGCCAAACTTCCTGCTTGTGGAAAGACTTTGTTGATCTGCACCCACTGGATAACTGTACCCACACCGAGTGGACACATGCATTTAAATTGTTTTAAGGTTCCTTTCAGCAACTGCACTGCAGTCACACCCCGATAACTGTGGGTCTGGTATAAGAGTCAAAATTATTAATTAAAAAGGCCACTCAAGTAATGGGTTAATTTTTTTATCATAAAATGGGATTTTCAAAATGATGTAGTCACGAGTTATGTTCAAGATCTGGTATTTTAACTCTAAAATACATGGAAAATGCAAATAAGAAATATGATTGGAAAATAACATTTTTCTTCTTTTTTTAAAACACATATATACATATCCATATGTGTTACAATGAAATGAATCAGAGTAGCAATAGTTAACGAAAATATTACTCAGGTAAAAGTAAGAAGTACATCACAGTACAACCACCCATAAAAGTTTTATTTTTATTTTTTTATTACATTCGTGAAAATCTAACTGAGTAAATGTAACTAATTAATACCCACCTCTGTGTATTTTACGGTGCACTTATACTTTTGTCTAGTCCTGGTTTACAGTTAAAGGCTAATTTCTCTACATACACCAAAAAACACTTTTAATCTCTGCTAAAAAAGCCACTTTCTTCCACATTTTCTGTGTTTCCTACATGGCTTGTGGCAAATGCCAAACGGGTGTTGATGCTGCTGTTTTTATAAACCATGGCTTTCGTCTTGCCGGGTCTCAACAAAGACTAGATTTCTGAACTCCATGACTGTTCCCACCTGAGGGGTGATTATCTTTCGTCAAACAGATTTAGGGATTAGGTTAGAAGCCTGTGGTATTGGTTTACAACATAAACTTGGTTTGAATCTCTTCAAAACTTTATCCCTAAAATCAGATGTGCATTTCATTTAAATGTATTAAACTAAATTCAAACACGTTATTCGTCTTTTTTTTTGTTTAATCATTTTCTGTTTTGTTTACAAGGATGTTCTACTTTGTTTTCCATCACAGAATATTCCAAGTCATAACCGGACAACTGAAATATTTAAGAGGCTTGAATACATGTGAGAAGGAGAAGTGACAGAGTTATATGGTCTGAAAACATAGAGGAGGAGATCTACAGAAGATAGGTTATAGCTGAGATTGGACTGGATTTTTCTTTGTTTTCTTGATAAAACTACAAATGAAACAGATCTATGTCTTTTGATGTAGCAGTTTGTGTTTGAAGAACAGATGAAAAAGAAAAAAAAAAAATGGGCTGAAATTACCCTTCTTGAGATCGCAACTCCCTTCGTCACAAAGATACATTATAGTGTTGGACAGGAAAAACAAAATGAACTCCAGTTGTGCTCAGATGTGTCTCGGTGTGTCAGAAATGAGGGAAGAGCAGAGACGCAGCCTGGGCTGCACCGTGTCACAAGGCTGCCTGAGAGAGGCAACAGACGCTGGCACTTAGCAGACTCCCTCATGCTCGCTGATCTCCTGGGGGTTGGCTGATTACTGAGATTCTGAAATTACAGTCTTGATGAGCGGGAGCATTTTACAAAAAGAAAGCTGGAGTAAAAATGGGTCAGACTGAGACCGGGTTTTCTGCTAAGAGAGACTCCGATGGGAGGAAAAGGAGATGGTTTGTGATGAGGTGAAGCTAGCAAACCTAATGGATCCCAATCAAAGCCACTGTTCTGCTGCTTTGTTTTCATACGATCAGAAGTATGTAGGATAAAACATTTTTAAATCAATAAACTAATGTTGATTATTTAAAAAAACTGTATATTTTGGTTTAAAAATACAACCAAACTTTAATAGAACTATTTATATTCATGTATTCATCCCCACAACTCACTAAGAGCCAGCCTCTGCTCTTCCTGACCTTAACTTTTCCATTTGCACTGCAGGCTCAGATGCCCAAAAGTCTCTAGTTTGTCAGCAATCGAGTAGTAAAATTTAAACACATTTAATTCAGCTGGCAGGCACTGACAAGTCTGCTGTTAAACCAGGGCAGCAGATTGCATCTTAAATTCATTCGCATTACAAGATCAGCGGGGCAAAACCACTCAGCCGCAATCTGTCTGCAAGTCTGACAGTAACTGACTCTTCCTGATGGTGAAAATTAGGCGAGATGGCTGTGTTTAACACTCGGCAGCGATGGCGGTGTTCTGGTGAAGCACACAGGGCCCGCGCTGTTGTGACAGACACGTCTTCACTGGGGGACGAGGGAGGGGGGGGGAGCTCGTTCATCAGCAAATTAATGGCGCAGTTCATCCTAATTTCCCTTGAAGACAGATTTGCACTTCAGGAGAACAAAAATATTCCTTGTTTTTGGGGTTTAATGCAGAGCGAGCGAAGACAGAGCAGGGTATCGGTGTGGCAGTGGGATCTAATGTGAAATTTGATCTGCTCTGGGTTGTGATTCAGTGTGTGTGTTTACTTACATTTCTGCAGTCCAGTGTTCATCTGCGTGTGGGGGAGAAGCTGGAGGGGGAGGTCACCTGGCCCTGGCAGACAGGCCAGCATTTCACACAGACACTAATGCAACATGGGACACACACTTCTCCTCACACTGCACAGAGAGAGAGAGGAAAGAAGAAGAGATAGGGGAGAGGTCAGACATAACTGCGAGGCAGCACATGGTGCGTGGCGATACAGAGCCTGGGTCTGGACTAATAGAAGTCTGGAGCTGCTCCCTGGAGGCATGGGGCCGAGGAGGACATAGTTAGCTTTCAATTAGAAACTGATTCACACCTGCAGCATCAGGTAAGGTGACATTTGAAGCCAATAACAACTTCAATTAAACATCAAACAGCTGAAGTGAAACGGGTACACTGGGCCTGAGGGACTGGCTGCTTTAATCGACCCAGTCCCCACTTTTACCTCAACTCGCCCTGCATCCAAGTCGGCTAGTCAGACCTCGCTGCCTTCCTCGGACCCACAGCTGAAGGTATTAATAAGCGCTGAAAGTCATCTTGCAGAGGAAGTAAATGAATTTTTCCACATTTTCTCTTTGTAGGTTTAAAGCAAAAAATGTTTAAGATATTTTTTGGAGAGGGCGGGACATTTCTGTTCCACTTACAGCGCAACAGATCTCCTTCAGACGACACCCTGATCATTTGAACAGAGAACTAAGCTCTAGAAACATGGTGGCAGCATCATGCTGTGGGCCAACCTCTGCACAAAAAGTAAGCTAGTTAGAGCGGATGAAAGATGATGGAGCTGAATGGAGAGAGAGCGAACGTGGAAAGTTAACCTGTTTGCAGCCGCAAAAGACTAGAGGTTGAGGCGGAGGTTTAGAGTTCAGCTAAACAACAACCCCAAACATATAGGATGGTGATGTGTTAACTCCAGATCTCACCTGGAGGTGGGCGGATCTTTTTTAATCAATAATATCAAAACCAACTCTGGTATTAATATTGAGCAATACTAGTGTAAAAATATCAATTATTTTATCAGTTTAACTGATCCTTTATATGTGCTGACAGATTTTGGGGTCGGTTCTTAAGGACAATGTTGCTCTTCTTTCTGCATTTACAGGAAAAAAAAAACACAATAATAACCAATCTTACACAAGCTCCCAAACAAACAAAAGAAATAATAGAGTGAGCAGCAAGTAATTGCTGCTGAATGTATCAATATAATCTGTGAATAGATTCACGTATCGACCGATACACATATGATGAAACGTGGTTAAAATCGGCCCCTAATATCGGCCGTTACATGCATCGGTTCATCTCTGCACATCAGTTTCATTTTTTTTCTTCCCTTTTTTTCCTTCAGGCTTATTAACCATCCATGCATGTGGGAAGAAATGTTTTGGAAGAAATGCTTTGGTTAAATGTTTGCAACAGTAGTTAGTGAAACAGGTTCATCATTAACCTTTCAAGTAGGGATGCATCGTATATTGACATTAATATCAGTGCTGGTCTGATCAGTAAAACTTGTGATGTTTTTGTTGTTTATTCTGTTCAAACCGTGACTGTGATGCAGCTCAGGATGTTTAACTGAAGCAAACTGTCAGCACTGAGGTCAGTTTTTCATAGTATCCAAAGGGTACAGAGATAAATAATAAATATTGATTATTGGCCATGATGGAATCATTAATATCAGCCCAGATTTATCATACAAGTTAAGCAAAATATTTAAGGACAGAACATATTTAACAACACAAACATGTAGACTTTAAATGTCAGCTGTGTTTGTCAGAAGCTGGTAAATAAATGATCAATTTTGATCATTTTTGATCTGAATGCTCTGAAATAGTTTCTCTCACTATGAAGAGACTATATAGGAGAGCTCTGCTGGTGGTTAATACGTCTCTAGAATTCAAAGAGACCTTTGTTTTAGAGACACACAACAACGGATTAGACTCAAGATGCGATGAGCGGAAATTAATAAGGACAGCTGTAGCTCCTATAAATGTCAGCCACTTTGTGCAATAACTCAGTAGGAGAAGGAAGGGGAACAGTTAGCCATGCTCCACTTGTCTTGCTGCTGTATTCTAAACACCACAGATGCTTGCTTAATCAGCGCCGGAGAACAGTCAGGGAGCAAATTAAGTCTACAGAGTCCGTGCCCTCCCCGTTAGCTGTGTGGCATCAGAGGAGGGCAGCAAGTTTGCGCAGACAAAAAGCTTCTATAAGAGAGGCAATTACCCACAAAACAACCTTGGCATGCTTGCCTGCCGCAGGGTGATGGCTTAAAAGTGCCTTACCGCCCGCAGGGAGGATAGACAAGAGGAGGAAAGAGTGACAAAGCCGGAGAGAAAGGTGGTAAGACTGAAAGACTGGTGGCAGGAAGGGGGGGTTGACTTGCTTAAAAAAATAACTGGAAAAAAAAAAACGTCAGCTCAAAAAGGTCAGGATGACAGCTCATTTAAATCCTCTCAGCAAGAGGAGAAAAACAAGGCTTAATGAAGCTGCCAGTAATACACAGATACCTGAGGGCGTAGCACCTGGGGGTGCAGCAGGGGCACAGCGGCAAGGGGGAGGAAGGGAGAAAATGGTGGGTGGCTCGCGGTGGGTGGCGGAGTGTCTGTCTGGAGACGGATCTGGAGGTTTTGGAGGCGCTCTGCCCTGCTGATGCTGCGTCACCTTCTCTGTTAGCCAGCCTCCCACTCCCCTGATCCTCCACCGTTTCCCCTGCTTTCAGCTTTAGAGCCTGGACCGCCATATGGCGGCGATCCCTGCCCTCGATTCAGCGTGTCACCGTGCATTAACTTTAATTGGCCTGATGCGGTATTCTTTTCCCTCTGGCCTTGGAAGGATTTGAGGTACATGGAGCCTTGATGTCAGCAGGAAGGATTTCCAGCACTCATTTATCAGGTTGCCAAAGATTTTGCACAAAGATAACAGCAATCTCTCTGACAACAGGCAGATTCAGGGTGGAGGGAAGCTGAATATCAGACAGATCAGAGTCTTTGTTTTCCAAGCTCCTAGAAGCAAAAAACAGCGACACACAACTAGAATAAAAATACAAAACGGCACACACAAACATAAACACATTAAAAGCTAACAAAAAAACACACACACACGTGCATGCAGCAGGACACCCCCCTCCTGCTTCCCCTACAGCGCCCCTGAATGTCAGAAAACCTTGCAGTGGGGAGTGCAGCAGCAAAGGTCAGCCTATGGTAATGCCTGAGCTGACACTATGCTTTACAGCGCCGAGCAGAAACCCAGCAGACAGAAGCCTGACGTCCAGCGCTGCCACTGTGACATCAAACACAGCAAACGCTGGCACTTCCAGCAAAGCCGCACACCCCTGCAGAGGCTTTTTAACACAGACTATTTCTCTCTGCAGCCTGCTGACTCGACCCGCCAGTCAAACCCGGACGGAGACTCGATGGCGCTTAGAATCAGCTGACTCGGCTCTCAGAGTCCTAATTGTCGACTGACCGCCGGGCGGTCTTAGCGCCGCCGTGGCAAACAGGTATTCGACTCAGGGCCTGGTAGCTTTGTGATAGCGAGTCAAGCCCCACCTGGCGTGAGTAGAAACATATCTGGGTCTGCGGAGACCCAGCAGGGCCAGCTGGGCAGGCCTGTGGAGCTAAGCCAGGCGTCTCATTCTATCAACCCCCGTGCAGACAGACACCGGGGGGCTCTGAAAATATTACTGTGTTCCCCCTGTGACTTGGCAAGCTCCGCCAGCTACTTATAGAGCAGTAATAAAAGTGTGCGAATAACTCTGGAGCTTTCATTATAGACAAATAAAAGCACACAAAGCAGGACTCGAGCGAGTGACGCGCATGGCTTGTGTCATGTGTCAAATTGCTCCCATAAAAGCTGACCTATATTTCCTCTTCATTCCTCGGTGGGGAAGGAAGCAAGCCAGGCGAAAGGAGAGAGATCAGTAGGGATGGAGGTGTTACACCAGCCAACGCCTCACAAAGTATTCACACCCATCTACCGTTACATCCAAAAACTACCTAATAATCTCAACGCCAAGTTATTGTGAAGCGCAAAGAAATTAGGAAGCTTTGGTTATTTAAACAAATCTATCCAGAACGGATGTATTCTAACCACATGATAACCTTAAGTAACATTTAGCGTGAACCCCGCGCCATGTTGTGGTTAATCTCTTCTTCAGCACAGACAGGAGAACGAGCTCAGATATGAGCTCAGCAATTCAGAAAAAATATATATTTGGGCAGAGATTTGCATTGAAGACAATGGATATAAAACCAGGGCAACAATATATGCATCAAAGCATTTCACAGGATACAACAGCCTAGTCAAAGTCCAGCTTTAAATCTAATTAAGACTCTGAGACAAGACCCGACGTTGCTCCATCCATGTCATAAAGCTGAGTCGTACTATGAAAAGATAAGAATCGCTTTTCTCTTCCCACGGTGGGGAAATTCAGGTGAGAGCACAGTAAAAGCAAGCGACACAAGACATCATCTTACCAGATCAAATAAAACTTAAGATGTACGGACGAAGAAATGAGAGAAAACTTCTAAGAGAGGAAACACTGTGCAGTTATTAATAAGAACAAAGCAGCCAGTTAACGGAATGATGCAAAAAAACGGTACAAGAAGAAAGATCGTAAAAAAAAAAAAAACAAAAAACAAAAAAAACTTCGCAGAGCAGGTTAAAAAAACTAATGCAAATATTGACATCAGGAGTGTTGATGCATATTAAAATATTAAGATGCATATTAAAGCAACACCAACGTTTTTATCCACTATTAGCTTAATTTAAGATCGGATCCGTCACTGAATGGGTCATGTGACGCCGAGCGCCACTTTACAGCAGTCTGAGCTCCCCTTAAACACCAGAGATAACTAAGCTAAATGTTGTTGGTGGCAACAAAGCAGATCTGACCCTTAACTGGTCAGGGTGATTTTAGGATTGAATCTACAGGGCTACTAATTTTCCTTGTCTTTGCAAATGACTCCATGGCTTCTCAGTCTGTTGTTCCAAAACACAGAGAGAGACAGTTTCATTTTATGCAACAGTGAAGTGTAATCGGTTCCTTTTAGGCACACGAAACCCGGAAGTTACAGCCTTATTTAATTTCCCTTTGGGATAAATAAAGTATTTTTAAAGTTTACACAGTCTTGCTTTAAGAGGAATCATAGTAGAAATAAATTCTTGATCAGATCAACAAACTATGCAACCAGTGATGAAGATTATAACGTTTAACAGAGGCTTGGAAGAAGGATCTGCAGAGGCGCTATTTTGTGCCTCTAGGATGCAACAGTCAGTCACTGAATGGTGTGGGAACAATCATGTTATTTTATAGACCTTCTGTCTCCCCTGAATCTGCAAACATCCAGTTGAAATATTTTAATACAATATTGTTTTTCACTATTTTCAATGCATTTTACCCACATTTTCCT
>JAUZNJ010060512.1:30539-41474 GCA_034780135.1 Jordanella pulchra
CAATAAAAAATACAAACACAAAGTCTCAATTTAAAAGATAAAGAAACATTAACAAACTAAAAATTGACAATGGATATCGACTAGAGGCAACGACCAGACGTGTGCGCCACGTGATCTCTAGGTGCAAATATCTGCTAATACTGACAAAAATAAAACCCAGATCGGCTTAAAAGGCGGTAATAGTCCATGTCTAGGTTTTTACTCCTTAGCAAAGCTTTCATTAATATGTTTAATGAAAAGCTGCAGGACTGGGGGGGTTACGTTGTTCATCATTATAACGCTAAAAACGTGATGGAAGTCATTACTGAGGCTGGACTCCATTTATCGGTTAAACTCACCCAAAGTCTGGTGGTTGTCCAGCAACTTCAACAGAATGGCAGTTATTGGTACTTTTATTGACAAACGGTATCAGGAAGCACTCAAATGTTAGTACTTGTGCTGTGCTAAGTTTGAAAACTAATCTCTTGAGTTGGATATGGTTTTTAAAATGGCTGCGGAAATGAGTCGACATGTCAATACTATGATTTATTTAGTGTAAGGACACTGATGAGATTCTCAAACTCATTTGACTGTCAATATATGTTTCTAATCCAAACCAATGAGACGGTCATGGAGATATCAGAGTGAACCTAGCTGATAAAAACAGATTTTTCTTCTTTACTTCAGTTTCTCTTAGTTTCTTCTTTCTTGCTTCATAGCTGTTTATACAGATCTCCGGTGGCTGTCCAATGATTTAAGACTGATGAGGCTTGCTCAAAGGTCTATCCCGTTGAACACGGCATTAATGCACCCAGCAGCAAATTTTTGCTATCGACCTCAGTTCCCTGCAATAAGGACAGAGCCATCAATCAGACTGTGATAGCCGACACCAGACATGGGCTGATGAAGTAGGGGACTTTGGAGCTAATGATAAATGGATCTCTCAGATATGGTCACACTATACTATGAACGTCTGCAGAGAACACTTGACCTTTAACAAAATGCTCAGCCACTTTTTGCAAGTGCTGTGCAATGCACAATAAAGAGAAAACCTACAAGTATGCGAGCAGCTGCTGAAGTTAAGGAAGTGCGGGTTCTGTGTGAGAACTCCAGGGTCCAGCTGAGGGCCTCGGCCTCCTTACTCTTAGAAGTGCTCCTAACCGGCCCATCCCTCCTCTTTTCTCACACCAAAGCTCAGGGAGTGACCTTCAGCAGGCCTGCAAGTCTTGCTAATTGGGGTCTCAACTGAGCGCAGCAATCCACTCCCCACTCACAGTGCACTGAAGGGCTGTTGGGGCAGAGGGGGAGAGAGAGAGAGATAGCCGTAGAGTTTTCTACTCTGTGGTAAACAGAAAAAAAGCACTTTAGAAACCAATTTGGGGAGAAAAAAAAAAATAGGAAAAAAAAAAAATATCAGCCCTCACGATTCTGGTAATAAAAAAACCTTTCAACTAAATATGAAGCTGAAAATTCTTTTTTTTGTTTCCTTAAAATGTAAATAAAAATAACTGTTAATGTGTAATTAATCATTCCTAAATTACACACAAATCAGCTAGACGTGTCAGACTAGACTGTGTAGAGTAACATAAGTACTGATAAATAAAATGCAGATTTCCAACAACATAATAAGCAGATATTATCATAACCTTTAGTAGAGACATTTTCCTAAATCGGATTAAATGCAGAACAGCCAAGAAACAAATGAAAGGATGAAACTATAAAGGCAAGCGATTATATCTAAGAAGAAGAAAGAAAACATGAAAGATCAGAATTTTTAGTTTGCTTTTTTTTAATCTCTGCTGTTGATAATAAAAATATCCAACTATGACGTTTCTTTTAGAACTATGAAACAATGTAATATAACAGGATGAAAAGTACTTTTTTAAGCATCCCTGCCCTAACTATTGATATTTAAAGTATGGGTGACTTCACACTGATTGTGTCAAAGGATTCACTGTAAAAGAAAAAAAAAGGTTTTAATATTTTTAAGCAGGACTAGATAAATAAATGGTGCATGAATTAACCTACAGCTTTTTTGAGTAGCACATTTAGTGCAGCATAACTAAAACCACAGTCAAACAGTGCTTCTCAACTTTTAGAGGAATTAAATAAGATGTTTCATTTTACTAAAAGATATTTAAGCCAATGGAAACAAAAATGTTGTTCAATCCAATTGTAGGCGATCAGGATTTGAACACGCTATGTGCTGGTTCTCATGGGAAATAGTGTCTTCCTAAAGGCAAATCAATGCAGCTTTTTTCCACTGGGTGGAGCAACAAATCGACCACAACTGAAAGTTCTTTAGAACTCCTAACATTTTCTCCTAACCACCATTGGCCACTCCACCAGCGCCTGTAGCAAATTTAACAACACCTTTACTGAAAAACAACCCAAAAATGTTAAAGGGGAAGTCTGTAAATCTGCATCAAGTCCAGTAACAAAGTTATCTCCATCAAATAAACGAATAGAAAAAAACAATCGTATACCAACCAAGCTCTTCCTCCTGATGTTTCAATGTTTTACCCAAAGCTTTTCTTAAGAAACCTTTACCAGTTTAAACATCTGATTTAACTCATAATAAACATCAAGGTTTTCAATTACATATGTTTGAACTCAGACCATAGAAGAACCACAGTGCTGGTATTACTGAACCTTAGTGCAGCGTTAAACACTGGTGAACCCTCAATTTTATTAGAGCGCCTGGTCTCTCTTCTACAGCTTTGGACTGGTTTAAATCCTACTTGAAGGACAGCGAGTTTTTTGTGTCAGTGGGTGACTTTACATCAGAGACCACAAGCAAAAAAAAAATGATCACATATGGCATTTCACATCTCTGTATGCTCCAAATAACTTAGATTATAACAAAAAAGTTATATAAACCATGCAGACGACACATAGTTATATATTTCAATGTTATCTGGTGACTATGAACCCTTTCAAACTCTGGGTAAACCCATAGAAGAAATCAACGCATGGATTGGCCACAATTTTCTTCATTTGAATTAAGCTTCAGGTACTATAGCTAGAAACCAATGATGGACTCAGAGCTGAATCTTCAGAGGCTAATTAAGACAATAACAAAGTCAGCCTTCTATCACCTAAGTAACATCTCCTGGATTAAAGGACTAATGTCTTAGCAGGACCTTAAAAAAAATATAATCAATGCTTTCATCACTGGCAGAATTGGATTACTGCGGCTGTGTATTCACAGGTCTGCTTAAGAAGTGGATCCAACAGCTGTGGCTCATTCAAAATGCTGCTACTAGCATCCTCACTAAAACTAAGAAAGTAGAACACATCAGCCCAGTTCTACAATCCTTCCACTGGCTCTCCATTTCATAAAGAACAGACTTTAAAATACTTCTGTTACTATACACATCACTGAGTGGCTTTGGTGCAAAATATATTACAGACTTACTGTTAGTGGATCAACCTCCCAGATCTCTCAGATCTTCTGACTCTAATCTATTCTCTAGAACTGGAACCAGAACCAAATGTAGAGAAGCAGTTATTAGTTCTTATGCTTTACTGATCTGTTATAAAGTCCTTGAAAAATGTAAAATCAGTGAAACCGTAAGTTGCTTTAAATCGAGATTAAAATCGTATTTAACTATAGCAGCCTTGGATTGAGCTACAAAAATATCACTGCTAAAACTTTCAGTACAACTTTCTCTTCATTTTTATAATCTGCTGTTAATTGTTTCTTAGTCCACTAACTTATTTCCATTACTCATTTTCAGGATTTGCCTTGCCTTTATTTCCTTGTTATGTACGGCCTTTGAATTGTCATGCTACTGAAACATGCCGGATACATAAACCTGTCTTTCCCTCCAGCAGCAATGGAACAGCAACTCAAACCTTCAACTTCCAGGTTTAATGGACCTTAAAGTGACTAGCAACACAACACTGTCGCAAAAATAATCAGTTTCCCTCAGTGTCTGCTACTGGACCACTTTGGACCAGCAGAATAAGAAGTTATGGAGCTCCTTGTAAATTCAAGGCTACATTCATCTGTCTATATTAAATCCTACATTAAAAAATCTAAAATATGTCTGATCGAATACGTCTCATATCTGTTTTGCTGCATAAATAAAAAAAACTTTAAGCGTAGTTAAGCCCTTGTGTTTAAAAGGAGCTGGGACTGACATAAAATTGTCTGTAGGCATGTGGAAGAACCTGGCGCCCACTAGTGCAGTGGCAGGGAAATTACACCTTTCAACATTTTTAAGAGTTCTGGCGCAGAAACCGTAACTGAAACCTTGTCTTGTAGATCTGTTAACAGAGAAGACTGTCAACTCGCATTAAAGGGCATTACGGCCACTTTCTGTTAGGAGTGCGGACAGACGACACTTCATATATTTTTCATGGTGTTTCTTAAAGTGTGAAATGCTTGTGAACCTGCTGAAAATGGGCCCAGGACCCACTATTTTCAAGAGGCTGTGTACAAGTCCCAAATCTAAAACAAGCCATAAAAAACAGATTAAAAGCTCAAAAGGATAAAAAGGGAACATCTTTACTCCTTTTTGCTTCATCATGGGGTGAGCCACAGACATGTCCACACCCATCTTCAAAATAAACTTTCCCTTTAAATACGTAATTAAATATCTCTGTATTTCTAATTATAATAACCCAAATTTCAGTGTTTCTCACTCTTTAACACTGCCAACCCCCCAAAAACGTCTAATCTAATGATTAGATGATCTATTTTGGAGTTTTCCAGCTGCCTGCTCACTGGACAGCTCTGAAAAATCAACCGATTGTTCATAAGTGTGCAGTTGAAGAAATTTAAAGCAATTGCTTGAAGATAGTACAGCTTATAAACTAAACCTTGCAAATGAAACCTGTTTTTAGGAATGTAATGTTTAGCTTTAGGTCGATAAGGTCAATATTCAGCATGTAGAAATCTGGATAAGACAGGCAAAGAGCAGGCTCAGGCTGGCTGCAGCTGTGCACTTTGTCTTTGCCAACACATCAGCAGCATCATCATCACATTAGGGCTACTTCCCATATGAATGATCACCATTCGGTTAAAGAAGGAGGGGGGAGAAATGTGCAGGAAGTCTTCCTGTAAAAAAACAAGATAGAGAGAGCTTTGCTGTTTGAGAGAGTCATCAAGCTGCTTTATTTTGGTTTCCAATATGTGAGGCTAAAAAGCTCTTTCTGAAGATGGCATACAGTGAACATGGTTACCATTTGAAAGTAGGCCTGTGATGGATCCAGTGAATGAGACTTTGAGCGGGAAGGGCCATGAATAGAAAGGTCCGCATTTAATTTGCTAATCCATCATTCCAATTGTACGTCGCAACAAAGGGAAAGGAGAGTGGTGGACCATTCAGAGGCAATGGAGCATGCTAAGGGGTGCATGTGTGGTTCTCCTCAGAGCCGGAGAGGCCGTGGCCCTTGGCCCTAAAATCTCAGGCAGCTCTGGGGAGAATGAGCTCTGATGAGCTCAACGGAAGCAGGACTAATCCCTTCGTGTCTAAAGAACTGTTTAACTATGTTTGACTGATTAACCCAAACCTCTCGATTCCACTTACAATCTATTTGTTCAATCGAGTCCCCTGCACTCATCGTGTGTGTGGGTGGCGCTGGCGAATAAGCGAACGAGAGAGCGCAAGATGGAAAGAAACAAAAAGGAGCAGCCAAACAATCCACTTGGAAGAAGAATACAAAAGTCAAAAGGACTTTTTTTTTTCATTTGCAATTGTCAAAATGCACACAGCACAAGGCTTTCTGTGAACCAGCTGTTGCTATCTTTCAAAAGGTCACACAACTCTTCCCAGAGGAGATTTCAACTACAAAATAAAATCTGTGGTGAGTTAACGCAGAGCCCTGCTATGCTGCTTTTACACTACAGTCATGGGAAAAGGAAATTTAAAGACCCTGTCCCTTGAGTGGAAAAGAGGTTGTCAGGAAGATTAACCCAGCTTCCTTTTATAGCCTCTGACAAGAGGTTAAATCACACATTACACTGCCTGAAATGTCTCCTAGTAATTAGATCAAGAATATTACTCTCTCTTCTTCCCCTTGCAGACTGCAGCTGATCAAAGCCTAATGATGGTGTCAGTGCCATTGGCTGTGCTGGCAGGGTAAATCTCCCCATCGGGATGGCAATCTGTCAGGGCGGCGAGCTCTGCTAAACAGCACAGGACGTGAATACAATGGTGCTTGACGCAAAGTGGACTAAATGAACCACATCCTCCACCAACAAGCAATCCATCAGCTCTGCATCATTAAAATTCATCGCTTTGTTTTGAGTCCGTGAGGGTGTGTTTACACGTACACAGTCAGCGGGGTCGTACGCGGTAAGAGAGGCGACTGTGACATCTGCGAGCTTCGTCGCAAGTAGAGTGAAACTTGCAACCGGTGTCTTAGCACCGGAGCGGATCTACGCGGCACCTGGCCTCTAGATGAGGTGAGAAGGCTACTGGCTATTAATTACAGGCGGCGAACACGCAGTGCAAGCAAACCCTCGAGAGAACAGCTCTACAGAGAGACCAGTGCCTCTCTGTCACACATGAACTCAACCTCCCTCAGGACTCTCTTTACAAATACGATGAAGTATGTCTTTTACACTGCAGGCCATCTTTCTTCCTTTGCATCTTCTGCACTATCTCAGTCACATTCAGCAGATGTTACATCACTTCGGGGGACAATCTCCAACTAATGTAAAATGGATGTGGTCCAGCATAATAAAAGCTGACATTTTCCTTTTCTAATCCAACTGTTCCTTTATAAACAACTTTTTTTTCTGCATGCGCATAAACAGCCTGCAAGTCCATCGCTTATAGCGGGTCAGTGTCGTTATTTGCTCTCAAAACTCAACAGCTGCAAACAAAAGCAGGAAATGGCAAGAGATACGCCAATCTTCAGGAGCTAAAAGACGTCTGACAAAGAGAGGCTCTCAAAACATGACGGCTTTTCTTTTCCAACTCAATCCACAGCCCCCCCCCCCCCAACCCAAAAAAAAAATGACCATCTTAACCCCATACACCGGGTGCAGCTCTTACACAGCAGGAACGGCGAGGAAAAAAAACTGTTTTCAGACGTGTTCTCAGAGATCACTTGGAAAAGCACAAAGACGACGACATTTCCAGGAAACTAGGTTTACGCTGCAACGCAAATCCTCTTAAACACTTGAATAGTTCTTAGTTTAGAATACAAGCATCTGCTGAAGGAGAAGTCAAAATGTAAACCTTAAATACTTTAAAACATTATTGTACTATGGTGTAGAAACTCTCAGGTATCATCAGGAAAGATGAGGAAGATACAGAAAAAGAAAGAATATAGAAAACCACAGGAATAAAAAACAATATACGCGATTGGTCGTAATCATCTGGATTTATCGTGACTACGATAAATTACAAATAAAGATACTTTAAAACCCTTTGCCATAGACATTCAATATTTCAAGTTAAATTAGTTCATCGGAAATGATTAAAAGTAGTTTAGAGATAGGATTCACCCTTTTTTTCAGTAACTGGTAACCTGAAGAGATCCAAGACGAAATGGGTCTGATTATTTTAGGGACGGTATTGTCCTTGTAGGGCCTTGAGCTCAGTGACATAGAAGGTGCGTTTACATTAGCAACTTTTGATGCCTATTTCAAAGTATTGCATCATAAAATTTTGATTAAAAAGTCTAAATTAAAAAAAAAATCTTAAATGAGAAAAAAAAGTTTTTATGCTCACTTTAGGTGGTATTGTTTTTTGTGAAAAGGGGTTAATGCACAAAACTGCTTGGTTAGTTGGTTTCTAACCAAATGTAAACAAATGTAAATGTAAACAGTGTGTGTTCCTATCCACTGTAGCAAATAACCAAGCAATGTAAAGAGGTATGTTGTTACAAGGTGCGTTACCATCAGCTTTTTCTAATACGTATTTTGAAGTATCCAATTAGAAAAGCTTAATTGAAACGGCAAAATACAAAGAAACTTCCTTAAGTTCGAAAAAAAAAAAAAAAGGTTTTTAATGCTCACATGATCTGGTTTTTGGCTTTTGTGAAAAAGCGTTAAAAACAGGAAATGGAAGCAGTATTGCTAAAACCAACTGACATGTTTACATATGAACAACATCCCTTTAGCAATTTTAAAAGTCGACTTAAAGTTAGAATTTTAGTTGAATTGAAACATGGCTATACATTTAGGTTACACTTGGCTTAAACAGGAGGTAGAGATGGCAAGCTAGAGTGGACCACACAACAGTAACGGACTGAGACTTTAATTAATGTGTTGCAATTAGACAAGCTGGTATTAATGACGGTACGTGCCGTTCAGAAACCATAAGAGAAAATACGATTCCATTCTAGCGTTCAGAACGTCGGCAGTGGAAACAGCTGTTCATTCATGTGAGGTAAATGTTTGCCATGTCATAAGTTTGCAAAATACAGCAAGTTGATTTAGTAATTTCTCAAAAAAAAAAAAGGCTGAAAAGAACTTTTGAACAACACTTTTATCGTTATCGTACTAAAATAACTTGTTGTGATAAATCTTTAGGTCAATATTAGCTGTGATGCCTCGAGGTATTTAAGTCCGTAACGACTGAGGGTTATACAAGTTCAATGATTTGCTGATAAAGAATCTCAGTCCAGTTATGTAAATACCTTAAATCAATCCTCCGTATTCCCATAGGAATATTTCATCACATATTTCTTACAGCTGACTTTAAAAGGGTAATCCATGACATGCATTAGCTTTAAAACTGTAGCTTTCGGAGCAAGAAAGTTTGTCAGAAACCAAAGACATGGGTTAAATCAAGTAGTAAACCTAAGATAGCATCACTGTGTGTGGCATGATGCATAGCTTGTTTTGTTTTAAAATAAAAAGTACATTTTAAGCAGTAAGCTGAAGCTGGCTAATGTTAGCATGTTTCCTCTTTTATGTTAATTACTTTCAGACGCAACGCTGTAACTTTTGACCCAAATATTAGCTTCATTTAAGATGCATTAAATCATTTTTTTCAGGTCAATATTCAGCATTTGGCCAGGATCAATGCTCCATTCTGGCTGCCCTTCTCAAAAATTCACCTATATAATTTGAGAGGGTCGGATCCGTCAATGAATGAGTCATGTGACCCAGAACGGCGCTTTACAGCAGTCTGAGCTCCCCTTAAAGACTAAAGCTCATCAAGCTAAAAGTTGATGTTGATGATTAGAGGTTTTCTAATCTACATGGGTGAATACGACCTTGTCTTTAAAAGGATCTTCATAACTTCTCACTGTTCTGGTCCAAAGTGGTCTGCTATCAGATTCACAGATTGCAACACGGCAGTGCTGCCATTTGCCTTTAGAGGTGCTAACCTGGTAGTTACAGAAGTAGTGCCCCTAGTTGCTAAATCTTACAGAACGCTGTTTTAATTTAATCCTAAAGATAAACTAAACTAACCTAATGTTCAAATACACCCTAAACTCCTGGTTTTTAACCAGGATCTTAAAGCTGCGATACAACTTTAGTGTTAAGAGTTATCTGTGGATGTCAAAGCACATGACAAACACATCAAGGGCAGCAGCTACCAATACATTTTCCCATTTGTCACTATGAAAGTCGCATTAACGGGTGAGAAAAGCTTAAACTTTCAGGGGCAAAATAGATTTGTAACATTAACCAATCGATATGCAGAGCCTATAATACAGCTAAACAAGCAGGGACGTGAATGAAGGCTGTCATTTTTGAAAACCTGCTGCACTGAGTGTAGCCAGACAGCTCGCTTGGAGTGCGGCTGAATTTCTACCAAGATCAAAGATTTGTTTATCAGATGATAACCAGAAATAGACAGAGAGCTCCATAACAATATCAAAATGATATCCATGCACTAAAGTATTCTGCAAAAAAATATTATTTGTGCTCAGCTGAGGCAAAAACTGCACGGTTTAATTATGCATTGTGATTACAGCCAACATCCCCCCGCAGAGCAGCAACTGCATCTCTGTACATTCCAGGAAAGGAAGCCAGCTGAAGACAGCAAATACACCAGAGAGGAAGAGACATAAACAACGTAAGCTAGTTTGAAAGCTGCAACGATGTTTACTGTTTCACAGAGTGCATTTCATCCCCGCTGCTTTCACAGCAGCGACGGTATTTCAGCTCACAGCACAGAGGGGCTTGCTGATGCCACCGGTCTGTGCACAGAGGGCTCAGTCACAGGCTGGGGAGGTTGTTTGGACAATGTGGAAGTCAGACACACTGCCTGTCTGGAATAACGATTCAGTTCAGCTGCTACAAAACACCCTCTAGTCGCTCAGGAAGTTTAATCAAAAACTACAGTGAATGTTTTTTTGGGTCTTCCAGCCAAAAACCTCAGAGGAATTTCTGCCTTGTTTGAATTGGTCCGTTGCTATCAGAGAGCGCGGCCTGCATTTGCCTCCACTGAATGACATGCCAGAGATTAGCCTCTGAAGGTCACAGTCCTAGTCTATCCTTTCAGCCGCTTTTCACAACAGAACCCCGGGCCCTTTTGAACAACAGGAAGAATGTCATCTGGTTACTTTTCAAGGCACGGAGATACCATTCACAGCGGCCAACAATGGCTGCAAACAGCACCAGAGGGTTAGAAGGTTATAAAGAGACCCATTCTGAGCAGAGCTGGCTCTCCAGTACAGTGCACGCATGGAAAAAGAGAAAAAAGCACACCCACACACTGAGGCCTGGAGAAGTGGTGTAATCCATGATAAAATGAGGAGGGGTCGTGGCCAAGTGCCTCGGCCTGACCGCCCTCCTGAACACCTCCCTCAGCTCAGCTCAGCCAGGGCTGACCCTGGCACACAGCCCACATCCTGGAGCTCCAGCTCTCCATCAGCCCTCTCTTTTAGGTTATGGTTTGCTGGTGAACATCACACATGCTACCTTTACCTGAAGTTTTACAGGGACGGATTTCAGTTATATTTTTGTGATGAGGTTCTGATATGTGTAGCAGAAAGGTTTTCAGTTGAAGTAAATTGGTTGAAAAATAAAGGACAGAT
>JAUZNJ010060513.1:0-27925 GCA_034780135.1 Jordanella pulchra
TTATATATAGCCTATATCAAAACACAGTAAACCATACGTGACATATGAGTGAAATGTAAGCCTGACTCCGATTGGTCACATCTCCTAAAGGCCGCATTAAAGCCTGCCTGGTCTTCCTATGGAGGAGCTGACGGCTACAACGACCTAATCAGTGTCCGGTCCCAGGTGTGCAGCGCCGCCTCACCTGCCCGTTAATTAACTCCAAACTGCTAGCTCCTGCTGCTAAACCTGCTACACTGTCCCTGTATCTAAACACCGGGTCGGAGATGTTAATAACGCTGCTTTTAAAGCGTCTCTTTGTTCCACGGGGAGCTATACCGCCACAGAAGATATTATTTTATAACTCCTACAAAGTTGTTGTTTTTTTTAATAAAAAGAAAGTGGTGGAGGGTTTTCATGACCCGCAGGTGAAAACGCCAAAACCGAGTTAATTAAATAATGAAACAATTAGCTAAACCTGAGTGTCCTCACCGAAATCTTCAGCTAAATCGCAGTCTTCCATATCATCACACATCCCCGTCGAGCCAATAAAGATTGGTTAACAATCAATTAGGCCGCTCGTGGTTGAGCAGAGAGGGACCGTAGCGTAGCGCCTTAACGAGCCTGATTGATTGATTGGGCATCAGCTTTGTGACAGGAAGTAGTGACGTGGAAAGGGAAGCTGATGTAGCCAATCATGGAGAATTTGATTAAATTCATTTTGAGGAAAAAAATGTTTCTAGAAGTTTGAAAAGTTTGAAAAAGTTCTTGCCTACGTATTTTAATCTTAATTTCAATTATTTTTAAAGTTTGACTTATTTTTTTATTTATTTGCTAAAACTTGTTTGCAAAAAAAATCTAACATAGCAAAAAAATGTCAGATCAGATATGAAGCAATAAAACAGGAGAAAGAAAAACTTTGTGATTTAAAATTGCACCATCTCAGTAGTCTTATCTTTGTGATGAAATATGTAATTATTGGTTAAAATGAGTTTGCACATGGGGAAGTCACTAGTTAACTAGTGACTAACTAGTGTATAGTAAAGGTTTTCAAGCTCCCTTGGACTGAAAATACATGTCAAGAGAAAACACGGCTGATTCTATGATTGGTATTGGTACGTTCCCGAGTTGTGCACAAATGCAAATCTATTAAAGCCATGCATTTGTTCCATGTATGAAACATACATACATGACTCATATGTCATGTATGTATGTTCCATTACTTAAAAAGGTATATATATGTCTCTATATATATATATATAGACACATTTAGATATTTCTTTAAATCCGTAATAGATCATATGTATAAAAATGCAGAAATCATTCTGTTTAAATAGGATTTTATTTAGTGAATAATAAGTCTTGCCTTTTTAAATGTTATTTACTCTACCTTCTACCTATCAATGAGTCATAACAGAAATTAGAAAATGCATAAAAGACAGAAAGATCAGGTAATAAAAAAAAATTATCTTCTCTAACCAAAGTTTTTTTCCTTAGAATGTTAAATGCTAACCCCCTCAAAAAAAAAGAGAGAGAATAGCACCTGCATAGTGTCTCAGCACAGAGGAGAGCATTTCTATGTTCTGCCATTCTGCATCTAAGTTATTAATAGATGCAGCCAAAAAAGCCAGCTTTGGTCTGTTTTCCTTCCTCATATGGTAGCTGTTCCTCTTTCACCCACCAGATGGGGCACTGGTTAGAGCCATGGAGTATCAGTCTAACCCAGCTCTACCCTCCACAGCAGAACAGGCTCATGCATGATGCACCCCAATCAGGGATTTGTGGAGCCATATTTAAAGCTCAGCAGCCCACCTACCGTAACCAGGACAGCTTGATGGCTTCTCTGGCTTGCTTTGTCTTTTGTAAATCCCCCCATTCATGTTCACCTAACCTTATCAGTTATGATTCTGAAAAATTTTAAACATGAAGACTAAAAGATTGATTTTCTTTCCTGTGTGCTTCCAAATCCCCATAGACAGCGCGGTGTGCTTTCATCTGACATGTAAAGAATAATCTCCTCATCTCTTTCTCCCACTGTGACTCTGTGAAGGTTAAACATGTATCAATCAGGTGAAAAAAAGACTGTGATTGCAAATATTTGAGAAATTTATCTGCAAATTGAGCTAAGGAAAACAAATGAGGGACTGATCAGCAGGTTGAAGAGGGTATGTAGGTTAAAGCTAGTGTACTGAGGGGGATTTGTGTCTATGCATGGTTTATTTGATTGTATAGTACCAAAACATGCTTATCTGATGTTCTGTTTCACAGCGTTACGTTTGAGGAGTGTTATCGTCTGAGAATTTAGAAAAGTCCCCTCCATTCAAATATGTCTGCTGAGAAAGGTGGTCCAGACCTTGTTTTTAGGAAGACATATAATAAGAAATGCAATTTTTGCAATCATTGCATAAAATTTCCACAAAAGAGGGTCTCTAAAAGTATTTGTAAGATTGACCTTTATGTAATGTTCTTGTCATGGGCTCTAAACCAAGTTTCTTTTGTATACATCATTTTCCACAAATATGACCTCACAGAATAAAAAACATATCATCCTTCCTTTAGTTTTTTTTCTAATTTATTTATTTTTTTATTTCAAAACCAGATAAAAAGAACTAAAATACTTGCTCTTTAAAAAACTACCATTAATTGGTTGTTGTTGTTTCTTTTTTTGTTTTCTCTTACGATCATGAGACATTTGTACTTTTATAGTGTTAATAAACTGGACTGAGGCTAAAGTTGACTCTTTAACTTTCAAAGGCTACAAACCTTTAGCTCAGATTTTAACCATCAAAAGTATTCACACCCCTTCCTCTTTTTCCATTTATTTTCCCATGTTTTCTCTCTTATTTAGCTTGGTGAGGCTCTCCTTGTGCTGCCTTCATGTTTTGGTTAGATGGCCATGTTTCTTCTAGGTTGTCTGTTCCTCTTTCAGTTGGAGGACTGAACCGTGTTTTGTCAGATGTTTAGTTTATTAAAGTATATAGTATATTTATTTTTAGTATATTTAAAGCATAACTCTGCTTCAGAGCTCCATTGTGACCTTATGATATCACCTTATGGGGGTAATTAGAGTAAAAGGAAACCTAATGCAAATGAACATGTTTCTTTACTGATTTTATTTGTTAAAAATGTATTTATTTCTTCTTTTCTTAGTCCATGTTACTTGAAAAAATGTGGAAACATCTGAGGGGTGTGGTTGCTTTTGCAAGACACCTTTAACCCTGTAAAGCTCTGCAGATGTACCATAGCTTGAGCTCTGTACTTCAGGTTTTTACTGCATTTCTCCACAATAGCAAAATGAATACAAATGGATTTTCCTTTGTTATGCTGTCAGCATGGAAAGAAATGACATTTAAATAATTCAGCAGTTGCATGTCTTTCCAGTAACAATGTCCTGGTGGATAATCTACAGAGCTCACTGACAACAGCCTCCACTGGAGCCAGGAGGAGCTACGACGCTGATAGCTTGTTTTCTAGATTACATGGATTAAAGAGTTGTTGAAGAGGTTGGTGTTTCTGGGATGACTTTCCTGATCTCAGTGGGCAGAACATTTTCCTAGATAGAGGCAGAGATGTAAGGTGTTGAAACAAGTCAAAATAACTGAAAGGCTGCCTCTATTTCAGACAAAACTGTAGACTTTTTCAAAGTATAAATGCATGTAGTAATGTCAGAACAATTAAACGATGATGGTGTAAAATTGAAACTTTCGATAAATAGGGAAGTTTCTGCAGATGGCTGCTCCTGATTCAAAGCTTTTCTTGCAGCTGAAAGTTTGGACTTTATTCAGCTTGTCATTTTTAATACGCTATTTATCAACAGCTTTTCATATCCCTTCTAAAACATGGAACCAATAAAATGGTGTTTCTTATCAAACATCTTTATTATTTAGTATTGAAGCTTCCCAGGGTTGTAATGATTTTAAATAAGATATACAGATCTTGCATAATGAACAGATCAACTAAAAGTCCTAAAGATCAAAGGCCACTGGTGTAAAAAAGAGGGAGCCATAAAAGAAGGTAGAGTCTGTGTCTGCTAAACCATTCTTATGTAAATTGGTCACTAAAGACCCAACCATAACCCATCGGTTTACAAGTACAGTCCTGCAAATTTGTATTTTTAAACATTTCAAAGGGTTTATGAAAGTAAAGTTTTCAGTGTGATTTAGAAGAGAAACAGGCCCACAGCATGATTAATCATTCACCGTACATAACAGGTAAATCCAACTGTATTTTTTTTTACACAATTATTCGGTTTTAGTTTCAGTAAAAGCCCCAGAATTTGTCAATCTTCCCATATTTACATTGATATGTTAGATATGAAAAAGCTGTTTCCTCACATGCCTCCAAAAACAGCTCACTGGAATTTAGATACTGTGGTTCATACTGTTGCAGCAACAGAGGATTTGGAGATTTATTTTACATCCCTAAGCGTAACATTTCTGTCGTCCAGCCTTGCAACACTAAGGTGATGGATAAATGCTTCATCTTTCTCATTTTAAAAGGTAGCTAAGAGATATAGTGTCTTAATAGTTATATTTCAAAGATAAAGTGATGCATTAATATGTAAAATTATTAGCTCATTAAAAAACTGATTAACTTTAAGTGCAAAGTTAAATTATTTTCAAACTACATGATATGAATTGGTAGGAATCAGAAAGCATATGGAACCTGTGATTGGATGAAATTGTTTGTTTTAAAACGAGGGTTGTTGTGTTTTTGCTGCAACTGGTTAAAATAAACAGAAGAAGTTGTTTTTTTCCAAAATGTATAATGTAGGCTGATTACACAGCAAACCATTTAGCTTGTATGTTGAGGAAATTGAAACTGTTCACTGAATACAATCTGCTTATTTGACCTGTAAAGTGTTTGCAGCAGGACGCACTTTATTTTGTTCCAGGCATCAATAGCAACATTCCTGGTTAAAAAAAGAAGTAGAGTTGCTGATTACAGAATGTACATAAATAGTTTTTATCTAATGAAACAAAAGAAGATGTAATAATAAGCAAGGGTTGATTAGAGTGACCTTAAGAGGCTCTAAAATCCCAAGGTTAATTACATTGTAATTAGTTTGAGCATTCTGATTAATGAGGCATTTGTTAGGGAATTATCTCAGCTGAGGCACAAAATGGATGCAGGATGAAGTTGTGTCTACGATAAAAATTATCTTTTTTTCTTACCAGACTGTACATAGAAATACAGATAAAGCTCTACGGCTGTATTCATAAAGCCAACATCAGCTGTGCCTCCACGTGAACCTGACGAGGTCACCCGGAGCCTTTCTTTGTACAGTTTGAAGTATCCACTGTTTTTTTTTTTGTTTTTTTTTTTTGGTTTCGTTTTAATTTCTGCTGTTTATTTGTACAGCTTTAGCTAAATGAATTCCCATGCTGATCTTTTAACATATTCTTTTTTGTTGTGTTATGGAATTATTGGACATTTTGTCTCCCTCAGAAATGTTTGGAATGTAGATAATTTGAGGATTTTTTTTAAAGAATTTTGTTTTTTTTAAAAATGTCCAATATAAGATAGGAAAGTTTTCTAGGAGCTTCTTCGATTATTCTTGTGGAATATTTTTTTCCAATAGGTTTGTTTGTGGATATTTTGAAGCTCTTGTCTATGCTGATCGCCTCTCATTAAATTCTCTCCAGCTGAGCTGAAAACCTCAAAGAGGTCACTCAAGGAGATTTATTCTCCCATCACCATCCTGTTGTTTAGTGAAAATGAGCTTGCAGGAAAGGGAAGCTGCTGCCAATCAAAGATTTTCCATATATGTTGGATCAACATTTGGCAGAGTGTATCTGTACTCATGAGTCCATCATTTCTGACACGCTCCCGAACATCGACTGATATGTGGTCCAGTCCATGACAGAAACTCCTTGTGTAATTTGACATACCCCTCCAATCTCACCATTCCTGTAGAATCCCTTTTTGACAGCTAATCGTTCACCGAGACCATTTATGATGAGGCTTTGGCAGACAGGAGATGGATGAACTGAAGGGTGACCCATCTCTCAGGATTTCAGACCTTTATACCTTTCCCTCTTCTTAAGGAGATGATTCTTTAGCTGTTTTTCTGCTATCGATATAGAAAACTCCATCTTGTCCTTAAACAAACTTTCACTTTTAAGGGCAAGGAAAGCTTCACCTTAAATCATTAAAAGCTGTGAAATATTTGTCATTTTCAATTCGACAGAAAAAAAATGCTATTGTACAAAAAGATATAGTCAAATAGTCTTGGAAAAACTGGGGAACTGATACTTTACACGATGATGAGAGGTTAAGTGATTTATGCCTTTTTAAAAGAAAAAAATAAGTTAAAAAACTTCATCTTTAGAGGGAGTTAGAATGAATATCCGATGGATGTAACCATATTGCTTATTTACTCAATAAAATTAGTGCTATGCTTTTTCCTTGGATTTTGAAATTCCTTTCCTCAAAGAAAGCATTTAAGTGAAAAAATGAAAATCTGTGAGTTATTTTACTTAAACAATACACACCATTTCATACCTATTGACACTTTTCCAGTTTCTTACATTAAAACGACTCCCATAAATGTATTTCATTGATTCTAGGCAGCAAATTACTTTGAATTTCATGAAAAATTGCTTTAAAAACATTAAAAAATAAAAATCTGGAATATGCAACAATATAAATGTGTTTAGCTCTCTTTACTCACACACAGGGATAAAGAAGTGAGGTAATTTATAGCAGTTATAAGAGCTGGTCATTTGAAAATGGTAATAGAATAGCACAAATATGAAGCTGCCAGGGCTCTAGTAAACAAATATCACTGTAAAATCTGAATAAGGTCAGAACACTCAAAAATTTTGTGGAAACAGAACCTCAGAGTTTTTGATTAAGTACAATATTTATATGAACTACTTACATTTTTTACACTGTCAAGTAAAACATGTTAGTACTTAAAACTTAAATATGTTAACTTACTCAAAAACTTTCAGGTAACTGGTTTCCACAAATATTTTGAGTATTCTGAACTATTTGGGTTTACAATGTGGTGGCGGCAGCATCATAATGTGGGGACACTTCTGGAGCAGGAACACTGGAGCTGGTCAGAGTTAATGGGAAGATGAATGGAGCTAAATACAGGACAATGGTGGAAAAAAAAAACTGTTAGAGGCTGCAAAAGAATAGTTAATACTAAATTAATCTGCAATATCCAGTTTAAAAACTGATGCTCAAACACCAGTCTAATCCAGCCTGACAACGCCTGAGCTACATGGCAAAGAAGTACATGCGAAAACGACGTGAAAACATATCAAGCTGAATAATACAGACAACGTGCAGCTATAAGTACAGTAAATGTATTTATTTTTCCTTCCTCTTCCAATTTATGCACAGCTTTGTGCACCCCGATCCAATGTAACCAAGTGAAGGTTAAGTTTGGAGCTTTAATATTTGAATATGTTTTCAAGCTACAAGTTCATGTTTATATGTGCACTATAGGTCCATCTTTTAATCTGAATGTTCCTTACACAGCCAGACTTACTTTGAAAAAAAGACAAGAGGGGACACATTTACCCAATCAGGTTGCTTTTTTTATTTGGAACAGAGTGGCAGATTAGTGACAGGGCGGTGGCGCGGAGGATCCGCCTCCTTTCGCTCACTCAGCCAATGACAGAAACTCAGCCTTAAAAAAATGCAAATGTATAAAAACAGGAATGGGAACAGCAAACAGAGAGAGGTGTCGCCTCCGATGGGCTTCACGCAGGCGCTCACACATCCAGACTCACATATACACAAATATACCCTCTCTTCCTCATACACACACTTATATTATTTGGCTACGCAGGCTTAGATGGGTACAAACGCACACATGTTTTTTTTTTGTTTGTTGTTTTTTTCCTTGACAGTCATTTTAGAAAAGACAGTACGTGTTTTAGATCATTCCTGCCTGTGACAAAGTGGCATCTCGACTCTCCGTCTGTCCAACGGCGCACAGACAGGTAGTGGGTCATGAGAAGACAGTGAGAAGACACGGTCAGTGTGTGTGATAGCCACTTTGAGGGCAGAGTCGCCCCACATTCAGCAGTGAGCAGACGAAACACATGCAAAAACACCCACACACACCGAGACAGGCCAGTGTCGTGTACACAAGAGTCCGCTGTGAAATACCAAGGTGACGCACGCATACAGGCGAGGTGGTGGGTTCAGATGAGATGCAGACATAAACACACGCACACACAGACACACTGGTGAAGGGGTGATGGGGGGGTTGAACAGACAGAAGTGGAGGAGGTGTGCTACCGTCTGTGGAAGAGCGTGAGAACTGCTGGAGTAGGTAAACACCCTCTCGACCACGGTACATTCCAACTCTAAAGCACCCCTCTTCAGTTTTGAAGTCGCACACACCCTCACACACACACACAGGGATCCTCACATACGCTCAGACAAGAATAACTCTGACTCCCATGCATTTGTTTTTAATCTACAGTACTGAGTATAATAGAAGCTACTAGCCCAGACGCACTGGTGTGTGGTTGTTGTTACAATCTCTTAGACTGAAGGATGGATCTCTATGTCCGCCTTCCCTTCAAAAAAAGGTCCCACTGTGGGTTAAAGTTGACCAGTAATTTGCTTTTTTGTTTGTTTGTTTGTTTTGGGTTTTTTTGACTCAGTTAGCCCACATTGGAACAGTTTTGTCACGCCTTTCATTCTCTAGCCGAAAGCGGGGCATGCAAACGGCTCAGGAGGGCGGATGTTTTCAGGATAACACAAACACTGTACATATACAGCAGCCTTGCAAAAATAGTCATATCCATCAAACTGTTACATGTTTTATGTTACCACCCTAAATATTTATGAATCTTATTGGGATTTTATGTCATAAACAGTTGGTCTGTCACAACTGCTCACCTACTGTGACGCGGAGACCTATTTAAACCTACAGGCCGGATAGAGAGGATTAAACAGATGCAAAAAAGATGCTTGTGGTGACTCTGGAGGAGCAACATAAAGCTGCAGCTCAGGCTGTTATGGAAAAAGAGGCAAAAAGAAAGCCACTGTTGAAGGAAAGTCGATTTAAAGCACACAGCAAAGGTGCGAATGAGCAAAACTTATTTTAAAATCCCAGTAAGGTACTTTAAAGTTTTTACATCAAATGTAACAAAATATACAAAATAACAAGGTGTATGAAGACTTTTGCAAGGCTCTGTAATTGTGCTTGAACAAATCAAATCAAACCAATGGATAACCGATCAGTAGCGTCACCCGACCTCGCTTTGTCACTTAGATGATGGCGGCGATGTGTGTTCAGATGATGAGGTTTGCAGTTAGGGTGGTCTGCTTCTAATGGACAGCTAGTTTTATCCGCGTGTGCAGAGTGTGCGCGTGCACGCGACAAGAGCACAGCTCGTCTAAGGTGATGATGGATGTGACGTATTAAGAAAAACAAATAAAATAAAAAAAGATCATGCAGATGATTAGTGACGCCAGAAAGGATATGCAGATATTTACATATATACTTCTTACTCTTTTTAAATGCTAAATACAACATCCTCCTGTTTAAGGTTTTATTATTATCATCATTGTTATTATTACCGTTTTTTATTATTATAATTATAACAATAATTCTTCACCATTCAGCCCAAAAACATTGATATATTATTGATTATAATTATTACTATCAATAACTAGTCTTTGTACAGCCCAGAGGAGCAGAGGGGCCACCAGCTCAACGTGACTGAAACACGCCGCAGCATTTTCTGGTTGACCGAGCAGAGCGAGAGGTCAGAGCCACCTTCAAGCAGACTCTGGTGTCTGTGTGCGGATGTGCGTGCACGTTTGCTTGTGTTTATTTCGCTCTGTGAATTTTTGAGCACCAAAAATAGGACAGAAGGCACAAAAGACACCGTTCCTCTCCCCTTTGACCCTGAACTCTGCAAGGCCAACCAGATGCTTGGTGTGGAAGATTGTTTTTATTGTTTTGCTTCAGGGAAAGGGGGAAAAAGGGGGAGGAGTCATCCCCCCCTTCTGTATTAAATCGTGGCTTCCTCTTCTAACCCCCCCGTCCTCCTCCTCTCTTTTTTATTTGCCCCATAAAAACAGAAGAGGAATTTGAGTTTTTTTTTGTTATGATTGTGCTGGAAAACACAGAGTAGGGGAATGTTTTTTGTCGTTTTGTCTTTTTTACAAAATAACGATATTATCATCACATACAGAAACAAGAATCTGCAGAATATTAATAACAACAGTTACTTTAAAAACATCTTGTGTATGTGTGACTTCTCTCTGAATATATTGGATTTTTTTTTTGTCCTTTTTTTGTCCTTATTTTTCATTTTCATTGAAAAGAAAGTCCCCAGAGAGAAGACGCTCTCAAACGTTTTGGAGCCGAGAGGGGAGGAGCGGGACGAGGAGATGAAGGGCCGAGTAGAAGTAGTAGTAGTAGTAGAAGTAGTAGCAGAAGGAGGAGGGGGGGGGGGGCTTTAGAGTATATTTCTCTTTCTTCTCTCACTCTTTCTCCCTCCCCCCTGCCTGGTGTGAAGTGCATCTTCCCAGCATCCAGGGGTTATGCGTAAAACTCCTCCTGCTTGTCGGGTTTCTGGTAGGTGACCGTAGCTTGTTTGGGCTCCTCCAGTGTGTAGCTGCCCTCATCCTTCTTCTTCATCCTGTACACCAGCAACATCACCAAGAAGGCAGCGAACAAGGCGCCCACCACACCTCCAACAATCACAGCTGAAGAAAAAACATCAGAAAAAGGAAATGAATCAGTGATTTCCCACATAAAGGCTGCCCCTGCTGAGACTAGGCTACTCACACGTCTATGATAACAGCACAGCAGATCTACCAAACGTCACAATCAACTCGCCGCTAACTGAAAGCTGATGAGCCTGCGTTTGCCAGCATATATTCTCCGCTGCAGCAGCTTGGTGCTACATTGCATCTCTAATGGTTTAACTTAACGGGTTTGATGATTTCTCTACTTCTGTATCCTCACATCAACAAACTCGCTGAGAGCAAAGGATCAATTTTTGGTCAACAAGATAGTCAGAAACTCTGTTGTTGTGGATCAATTTAAATAGTTAAGTGTAAAATAATCAATTTGCATGAATGTTAAATAATTTTGTGCTTATATTCATTGGGACTCTTGATTTTGCTGGTGAGATCAGGTCTCTGACACACCTTTCAAACTTCAGGTCTGCAGTAGCTTTTTAATGGTTTGAGGCCTACCATAACTTATTGGCGGCTATGAATTAGGTTTATAAGTAAAGACTATTTATGTTTTTTTTGTTTTTGTTGTAATAATATTTTTTACAGCACTAGTGGCTCATTTTTCAGACAGTAGGCTGACAGGAAAGGGGGTATGAGAGACATGTAACCACTGCGCCACTTACAGTTAAATCTTAACGGCATTTGATCACCATCAATCCAGAAGCACGTGAGAAGTATATTAGCTAGTTTTTAAACCCAGATTCTATGATATATGGATAATCTCTCTTACCCGTGTTTTAGTAAAATAATAAATAGTTCTCTTTTAAGAAATTTCAGATCTCCTTTAAATACTTGATTTCCTGCAACATCACCAGCTTTCAAGAAGACTCGACATTTTTTTTACAGGATTGGTTCGACAAGCAGATGAATAATTTGAATGTGGTTCTTAATTTTTTTTTTTTTATCCACTTTGTGCAATGCGACAGTAGCCATGGCAATGGAAGATACCCTAGGTATGATGTTACCACCATGCTAGACAGCTAGTAGTTAGGTTTTTAAGGCTTAAAGGTTCTTAGTCTCTTGTTTGGAGCTACAAACCCAGTTTTAAAGTGTGGGTTTCCTCTTTAATCTGCACCATTTCAGCCCACAGTTGTATCAAACTGGTTTTAGGGTGAAAAGTGTCACAAGCATTACAGAAGCTTCCAGTTTATGATGAATTACAGCCTTAGTGGCTCCTGTGTTGTTCTTAAACATAATATTTACATCCTTTGACAGGGGTGGTTTTGACACAATGGAGTGTTCAACAGGATACTGATCCAAATCACACATAAAATGATTTATCAGACCTGTAGGTCACATGGTCAAAGGTTGCTGACAGCTTCAATGCTTGAGCTTCAATTTATGAGAATCCATCCTTCAAGACCAAAACTGACTATTCTCTACATAGAAGTGACTATCTTATTTTTAAAAGAGCAGCTAAATAAATTTATCCATAAATGCATTCTATTAGAGATGAAGTTTGATTGTTTTCTGCATTTTTTTATTTGTAGTTTTCATCCATTTCTTTTACTAAATTCATTCAGTTATGAGTAATTTTTTATCAACTCCTTAAACCACTATGTGATTTTTATCTGTAAACATTGCTTTATAAATAAACATTTCTTGCGTGCGTCTTACTGATCCAATGTGGTTTAGAAACCAAACAGAAATTCTGACCTGTTATCCACTTTTTTAAAGCATGTATGTATTAAAATTCTGACCAAAACTAGAACAAAATCATCTCTAACTTTATAGCTTAATCTGAAACCGTTTGAATCATATCTTTATCATACATCACAGACGTAATGAGAAAGATCATCTCAATATGGGGGATTTTTCTTCTTCAAACATCTGCAAAAGCTAAAAATGAGAACAACAGAGCTCTAATTTATTTACTGAATTATTACAGTTTTTTTTTATTGGAAAACTGCTTTGAGGAGCCAGCAGGTTGAAATAAGAAGTTCAGGGCTGCACTGGTTCATCAGAACATCCAGACACCAGACAAGTCCCAAAAGGACAGAGATGCAAAGAAAAGAAGCACCTGTTCTGTTTAACTACCAAAAAAAGATCCTGAAAAAAAACAATATACATAGCTCTATGTCAAGCACACAGTCTATTCTAAAATCTGTTGCCTCCTGTTCTTTACCGACGACCAGGAAATCAGCAAAAACCACCGCCACCAGTCCACCAATCAGAAGAGCTGAAGGAGAGACAGAGAGCCGGTCAAGTCAGGAAAGTTGGCTGCTTCCTAATTTTCTACAGCAGCTTTCTGGGAAAGATTAAAACGGGGGGAATGCTTAGAAAGAAACAAGATTTGACCAGAGGGGGGAAAGCTGGTGAGAAAAAAAAAACAGTGGAGGGAAAGAAAGGGTTGGAGAACCCAATAGGAGGATTTCTGGTTCTCTGTGGATTGAATGGGTTTGCAGCATAAAGGTGGAAGCAGGTGATGCTAGTTTCTTTTAGCAGCTCTCAGCAAGAAGCAGAAAAAGAACACAGGAGGCAACATGGTGTTTTCTGTGCTTCTAAACAGGTGATATACTGAAGGTAAAAGGATCAAACCTCTAACATATTCTCACCTATTAGAACCTCTTTCCTCTCCAGGATGTTCTTCTGTGGCAGCTGAGCAGCAGAGCTC
Source organism: Jordanella pulchra (assembly GCA_034780135.1). NCBI lineage: Eukaryota > Metazoa > Chordata > Actinopteri > Cyprinodontiformes > Cyprinodontidae > Jordanella > Jordanella pulchra. The sequence continues at coordinate 13,322 of JAUZNJ010060513.1, forward strand.
CCTCCATCCACCGTGTTCCCGTCCAAGTCGGGCTCCACCGGCATCAACCCTCGACCAATATTGTTCCGTCGTTCTTCACTGATATCCGAGTCACCGCTCGGGCCTGCAGCGCCCACCTCATTCCCCTCCTGAGACAAAAAGAGAGAAGCAAACCTTAGCAGGAAACTTTGATGGTTTGCTGTAATTAAATTTGCTCCGCAGAGCCGCTGGCCTGAAACTTCAAATCCACAGCAGCCTGGAGAGAGTTTTCCATGACAGATGCTGGCATTTACAAACAATGAGTCTCTGTATGTTCTGAACAGTGGAAAAGAGGCTTCTTGTCAAACAAATATATACACATACTTCATAAAACATGGCAGCTTGATTTTTGATGTGGGAAATTATAGAAGTATCATCCTGCAAAGCAGCTCCACTGGAAACAAACAGATTTAATAAGAGACATGATGGTGGTCAGCAAATACATTCAAAATATGAGGCGGAAGGGCAGATTCTTTGCAGGAACTACAGAATTCATCAGAGCTGCTTTGAATCTGCTGCATTGTTTACTCTTAAACTTTATCCGGCGATGTTTAAGACGAAACAGATCAAGAAAAGATGACATCAGAGTTATTTGATCACTTTTAAAACCAATGAAGAAACTGCATTAACAGATATTGGCTGTTTACCTGTAGCCTGATCTGGATGATTCATCTTCTGACACTCATTAATAAGCCACATGTTCATCTATCGTTACAATCGTTAGCGCTGCAAGTTTCCTTTTGTCAATCATAAACCCACACATCCTAGTGCTGTATGCATATTTTTTCACACTCTTAAAATGGCTACATATACAGTAGGAAACTTTTAGTTTTCCATGTTTTGTCTTATGACAACACACCGACATCATTGTAATTTATTGGGTTTTTACTGGGTAGATTGAGGCGAGAAGTACATAACTATGCAATGAAAGGGGGGGATGCTGTAGTTTCTTTTTTTGTACACAAATAAAAATCCTTAAAATTGGGGCATTCCTTTGTATTCACCCACGTTAAATTAATCCACCTTTTGCTGCAGTTGCTGCTGCAAGTCAGTTTTGAGATAAGTTTCTTCCTTTAGAACCTAGAGACTTAACTTTTTGATATTTTTTTGTTTCCAAACAGCCCTAGCTAAGTCAGATTTCATAGAGAGCATCTTTGAACATCCATGTTCAGTAGTTGCCAGTATCTGGACTTTGGCTGCACCGTTCTATTTTATTAATCGCAGCTCTGGCTGTGTTCGATGTCTTGCTTCGATCTCAAGTCGTCTGCAGTTTCTTCTATCATGGCCTGTATATGACTCCATCATGCTTCCTATTTCCTCTGACCAGCCTCTTTGTCCTCCATTGTGTTTCATAATTTTTGTCTGCAGCATTTTTTTCTTGAAAATGTAAAAACTGTTATGTATGTTTTAGGCCTGATGTAATTTCTTTACAGCTGTAATAACACGTAGTCGCTGCATTTCAATACAAATAAATTAGTAATCGGTTGATTAATAAAAAACCATAACTTTACTCCCTGTTAGTGTAGCTTCCATTATAACTAGAGGTGAGGCTTTGATCTTTCTATTATAAGACTTAAAAGACACATTTTTGCCATAGATGGACAGATGTTCCTGCATTCGTTCTCCTCCTCCTAGTTGAAAAAACATAACTAATATGAAGGAACTTTGCACCTGAAGGAAAAGCTTTTGGTATCATCAAGAATATGTTTTGATGATTTACCATCTCCTCCAGAAGATCATTCTATAGAATGTTGCCACCAGTGCAGAGCTTACACACTGGGAACAAGTGGGTTTGAGTGCAACACAAGGCTATTAAGCTAGTTTGTTCTTTGGTTAGCTGCTTTCTGAAATGTCTGCGTTCATCTTTTATTTCTCTGTTGTGACTTTTCTTACTCCTAAATGCTCCTCCTGGTCCACCAGGGGATACAGTTTGGCTGATTCGAAGTAGAACAGAGATAATGATGAGGATTGGAAATCATTTAAACCAGCAGCCTGTCGAGCGTGACTGACACTTAAAAAGAAAAAACGTGTTTGAAACGTTCTCAGGCTGAAGTTGCGGTGGCGTCTTCCGCCTTTATAATCCTCCCACCCAGCTCATCAAGCTGCACCACTGCAACCACTGTTAAGCTCTCATTACATTAGAGGCACCGATTAACAGATGCAGAAGTTGTAAAGTGAACCACGGTGGCCGGATGTATGAACAAAAGAAACAGACACCAAATCGGGGTCATTTAGGGGAATATGAGAGGTTCATGTCTTAAATGAATACTTTATTTAGATATGTATTAAATATAAATTAAATAAAGAGCTTTCAGATCTAAAAGAGCAAACTTCTTTGTAAACGGGAACCCAAATAATTATCAAAGCATAAAATTACATTTGTTTTTTTAAAAACATGGCATATAACCTCTCCACCAGGCAGAATTCATCTCTGGTGATTTTCATATATTTCTTAATTATAGTTTAAATAATTAGCTAGTTTGATGAAGTTTTAGAAGCAAATACTGAAAGCTCATGTATTTGTTGAGATTTATTTGCAGCCATTGCAGTTAACATAAAAATTAGATCTAACAACAAATATACAGCAAATATAAAAAACAAGTAATTTAATTATCACAATAAATAAAAAGAAAATGTATAAATCATATATTTATTAACTCAAAGTAATTTTCTTGTCATTAAGTTAAAAAGTGATTTTGTTGTCTTTAAGAAAATTGTATTTTGAATTATATTAAGGGATTAAAATAGTTCTACATAAAGTTAAATGTGTTCTCTAAAAGAAAAAACAGGATAAATTTATTGTCTTATTCAACGGTAAAAAGTGAGGAGCTCCCTGTTGGCCTTAGGGGCCGAAGAGGAAACAGTTTGCCAAAGGTTCTTTCCAGCTCTGATTTTAAACCCATCTTAAACTGAAAAAGAAAAAACTGAATGCACTTTGGTTTACGTTTTGAAATTCCAACTCAAAGTGGTTTTCAACATGTAGCAGAGCAGCCTGGTTCCTAACTATTGCCCTTCTGTAGATGGTTGGAGCCACTGAGCTTCACATTTTTCAGAGATTCCTGAAAACAATAAGAGAATTAATCTCCTGCAAACTCGAGAGCCCAGAAACTAGTCGTACTCATTCTAAGATATGCAGATCTGGTTACTCTAAAGAAAGCTGTTTGCTATAGATTTTCTAGAGGGGTATCTGAGTAAAGGGGGGTGAATACAAATGCATATTACACTTTTCCGATTTCTAAATATCGAGAGATTTTTAAACTGTTTATCCTTTTCATACCCCTTCATAGTTATAAACCAATTAATGTTGGGTCTTTTACATATGATCCTAGTAAAACATACTGAGGTTTGTGCTTTTAACGTGCCATAAAGTGTAAAAATTCAAGTAAGTCGGGTGCCGGTGGAAGGCTCTGCATGCTGGTGAATATAAACATCAAGTCCTCTGCAGAGTCATGGCTGCCGTTTCTGGCGTGGATAATATAGGTCCAGAAAGAAAAATCCCTGCTTAGTTTTCCTTCATCCTGTTCACTTAACCAGGTTGCTCTGTAGTCTGAGCTGATCTGTGCATTTGGAGAGGATTCTGTATCCACAGGAAGTAAAAGTGTGCTCTGCATTATAAAAGATGACTGACTGGAGCCTTTTCCCACCTGTGTTGTTGTAGGCGGCTCTGGGCGGGTCGTTCTTTCTGTCGGGACTCCCTGAGTGGTCCGTGACACTGGAACCCTGGGCCTGAAGGGGGTTCTGGTCTTTAGGGTGGTTGCAGCTGTGGTGGTGGTGGTGAGTACAGGTGTTGTAGGCTCAGGCGTGGTCTCTGCTCTGATGGGGACATCGTCCTCTGTGGTGGTTTCCAGGTCAAAGCCGGGGTACATAGAGGTGGGTTCTGGTGACAGATACACATCCTCTTCACCCTCATTTGGGATGAGCAGGTCGTCTGAACCAGCAGAGGGTCCTGCGCTCTCCACAGCACTGGCTGACAGGCTGGTGGTCGACCCTGGGAAGAAAGCAGGAGAGCGAGGGGCAGTGGTGGTCTGAGCCGCCCTGATTCTCTCCAGCTCCCTCTGCCTCTCCAGCTCTCGCTCCCTCTGCCTCTCCCGTTCCCTCTCCCGCTCCCTCTCTCTCTCCCGCTCCCTCTCTCTTTCCCTCTCTCTTTCCATCTCTCTGATCCTCTCTCTTTCTCTTTCCCTTTCCATCTGTCTCTCTCTCTCTAGCTCCCTTTCTCTCTCCTTCTCCAGCTCCCTCTCCACATAGATGCCGCTTTCTCCGTCGGCCTCAGTGGGAAGCACGGTGGAGGCGACATCATCTGGGCTGGGACTGGGCTCGGCTGCAGGTGAGGCTGAGGGGGCGGGGCTTGTTGCCTGGGTCGTGGAGAGGAGGAGGGGTTCCTCTGTGGTGAAGGTCACACCAGATGGTTTCAGGCTGATCTCTGAATCTGAAAAAGGAGAAGTGAGAGGTCTTTCAATTATTTTAAGTAACAGACAGACTATTTCCTCTTCACAGCTTTTTAGAGGAAACAAAGTGGACACAAATTTTACATATTAGGTTTAATAAAAACAATGTCCCTAATTTGCTTATTAATAAGCTCATGAACTAACTTTGATTGTGATTAAAGATTTAACGATACAATATCCACCTCTGACCCAAAAAAAGGACAATTAAGGTTTTAAGTAGAAGATGATGATACAAACCCAATTTAAATGTTTTGGTTTACTTTACACAGGCCATTAATACTGAAAAATCTGGTAAGTTTATTAAATGAATAAAAACTTTGCCACAAATTGCTCCACAGCAAAGTTAAAGACTGATTAGCAGCAGTCCCAAACATTCGATGATGGTGCTTCCTTCCAAGGCAGGCAAAACCACTTGTTATATTTAACCCTTTAAAGCCAAATGTATCATATTTGATACATGAATTTTTGAGACGTCTGCATCATCAGTGGGATGTTTTCGCTCTTGAGAACCCGACTTAATAAATCAGAAATATGTAAGGAACAGAAAATGTATAAAAGATTATACAGAAATGCCTAATGTATTAAAATTTATGCAAATAATGATCAAATTTAACGGATACAAAATTTAATTTTTCATAGATTTCAATAAAAACTCTTATATTAATAATTTGGATTTTTCTGTCAATTACTTCATGGTTCGGGCTTAAAAGGGTTAGGGGTCTTTTAATTTTCATGAAGGGTTGGGTTAGTTATTTCTTTCCTCTTTTTAAGTGAAACAATAATTTCAAAACCCCTTTTTTAATATAACTGTGCTATACATATGTTTGATATTAAAATTTGCTGGATCCTCTAAAGCAGGTAAGTTTAGCGAAAGAAATAGTAAAACCCCAGTAAAGATGGGCATCTGTGGTAAATATGGGTAAAAATCCAGGAAATAATTGAACCTTTAACATTATTGCACTAAGTAAGTCATTTGGGGTCAATAAAGAAAATGTATTTAAAGGCTTCTAATAATATCTTTAGCAGAGGTGCAAATAAGTGTAAATAACACCATGTTTGCATCTCAAATTCCACTGGAACTTGTTTTAACCACATTTATATCCATACGAAGGCTTGAAGTGCAAGCAAGCATAAAACACAGCAAATAGGTTTCAGACATTTGATCAAGTTTCAGTTCCTGTTTTGTATTACAGGCACTTCGAAAACAAGTATATTAGTATGTATTATTACGTTTGTCGGCATTTTGTCATTTCTAAAGTAAATATAAAATTCTATCAAAAAAGTTCTATAAAAGCTGGCTATATAGATTTTTTTGTACAGGTTATAACATAGGAGCACAGGAAGCGGCAGATGACCAGAATAGGATGTTTTTCACTCTGTTCAGCCCTGAATTTAAATTCTAGATTTAATTTTTTTTGTGTTCGAAACAAAAAGTTAGTTTTCTGATAAAACCTGACTTATGGTTCCTCAAAAGACAGTAGGGCAATATTATAGAAGTATGAATTGGTGTAATGAATTATTTTTTCAAATTATTATGTTCATTTAAAATGTAGATTGACATTAATCGGGCAAGTTGGAGTAATAATGTGGTGCACTCAGGTTTCAGCAAGAGTTTAGCTTGCAGGCAAATATATATATATATATATATATATATATATATATATATATTAGCGCAGCCAAACTTTTCTATTAATCACTGTAAAGTATTTTGATTTTCTTCATTTTTTTTCAAGATTGTACGATCTCCAAGTAGTGGAGCTCTCCCCACAGATGCAAGACAAAGCAACAATATTACTTCCAATCAGAAGAACCTAATCCTGCAGGGGAACAAGTAATTTGAATTGTTAAAACTAAGAACATACTTTGGTTTTTTGCTTGTGCTTGACTCAAAATAAGCAAATAAGTTATTGGAAGAGACATAATTTGAAAGGAAACCGTATTTTCGGTGAAATTCTGAAACATGTCTATTAAAGAGAGCAGATAACAGGAAGGCTGAATAAATAAAATCAAAGGTGTCTTTTAGATCATTTTCTTTTGAGTGTTTTAAACCCATGTTGACTTTGGAACACGCAGGATCTTGAGAACTTTGCCGCCTTTTGGAAGCTAAGGGGAGGATCTTTAACTTAGCTGTGCATGCTAATTGCTAATATAAGACAACGGTTTTAAAAAGTTATGACTGTATATATTTGGTCTTTGATTTAAAAAAGGTAAAACTTAAGGAAATTTGTTTAAATGTGATTGCAGGAGGGAAGAAACATCTTTTTTTAAATAAAGCGTTACATAAACCAGAAGTCGAATTATGATGGACTGAATATTTTACTAAATTTAAAAAAAACATTTATTGAACAAGAGACGATCAGAAATTTATCTGAAAACACAGAATCATATAAATATCTCAGTTTCTATCAAACCGAGCCCCTCTCCCTGTGAAGTGAAGCGTCTTTGCCTTTCCGAGCTAGCTAATCTTAAATGTCGCTGTGCTTAATGACACCAGCACCGCAGGGAGGTGTTTGTGTTGTCAGATCACTTAAGAGTGAAATGATGACTTTGACATGGCAATCGCAGTCACAATAAAATTCTTTTCCCCTTTTATTTAGCTGACGGATAGCAGGAAATGATCTGAGCACAAAGTATAGTAAGTTCAACCGGGGGAAAAGCTGGATAATAAAAGGAGTTGGAATAAATAGTTTGGAAATATAGAGCTTTGATTTTCTATCCCTTTTTGTTTTTGCTTTTTTAAAAGTGAATTTTTTCTGTTGCTTAAAAACAGATTGTTTTGGTCAGTTAAAAAGAGTACCTGTGATGTACGCCATTTATATACATGAAGTGCATTTTCAGAGAGAGGAGATGAGCAGAGCTGTGACTCATAATATTATTACTCTGCCTTTCATTCGGTTAGCAGTGAAGCTCCTTGGGTTGAAAGAGAAGCAAATTGAATTTGCAGACACAAAGACACGAAGGCTGTCAGAAGAGCTGGAGAGGATATCGGAAAAACGGAGTCCGACAATGTGTCTTATGTTTAATGTATCAGAAGCCACAAAATACCTCCACTGAAGCAGCAGAAGCAGACATTAAACGTGCTTCCGTCCGTTAAAAGCGAACTCTTTCATTGGAAAGGTTCGACTCTATATCACGGTTTTAGATAAAGCAATTTGCCGGGCTGCTGTTTTAACCGCAGGGGGTGCCTCCACTATTCTCCTCCGCCCTGAATTGTGATTTATTTCATGCTCAACCACCAGCGCAGTGCCTCGACTGATGGCAGCCTTTAATGAGTCACACTTGATAAGAGGACGCCGTCCACAAGCTTTCCAAGACCAGATCAGAAAATCAGGCTGTTGACCCAATGTGATTTACGTTAAGCAGGTAATTCCCAAACACACAAACTAGCCGCTCTCCCTGAAGATGACATACGCTAGCAGATAGTTGCTTGTGATTGCCTAATCTGTGTGGACTGTAATCTGATTAGAGCAAAGAAGATCTTTGAGAATCGACCCCTGGGGTTAGTGGTTGTTTGCAACAATGTGCCTATAAGTGTTTCCTTCAAATCTGCTTCCTGTAGAGTCAAACGCTTGTGGAGGAACTTCACTTTTTTTCCCCTTTTCTTTTTTATGTTGCAATCAGAAACTTGTGTATTTTATCTGAAAAGGTACTGTGCATTTGCTTTCAGCCCCATGTGTCAATGCTGCTGCAGCTACAACCGAAGGTCCTTTGGGGAATGTCTCAACCAGCTTTGCACATCTAAAGACTGACATTTTTTGTCCACTTTTCATTGCAAAACAGGTCAAGCTCTGTCAGACAAAAAGGAGTTTCATAGGAGGGATTTTCTTGCCATAAATTCTGTGCATGTGCTTCAAAAAAAAAAAAAAAAACACATCTGACAACTAGATGTTATTTTACTTTTTAAGCAGTGGAACAGCAAGAGGGAAGATTAGGGTGATGACAAGGGGGCTCTTTCAGTGTAAAAAGGGTTTAAGAATTCTATATTGATTGTAGAAAAAGACCATTTTTGAAATGTTAACAAAAGCAGCTATTTTGTTTTCAAGATTAATAATTCCTTTGTATTGTTTAATTAGCTTTGGAGAGCTAATTTCCATGTTTCCTATCAGAACAAGACATCTTTGTTGAAAGATAAATTATTTTGAGTCCAAATGTACCTGAGGTATAACTAACTTTTGCACTGGACCTTATATATTGTGCAGAAGTACGACCTAAGAAATCACACACCCCGCCCCCATCCAATCCTATCCTATCTGCAGGAGTCTCTCCCTACTACTGCAAAGGTTGGAGATAAAATGTGGCAGAAACCCTGCAGGCCTTCCCTTTCTAGTCACCATAACTCCACAAACTCTCCAGGCTTTCATTTTTCTTCTCTACATGAAGCATGAATAGACTTTATTTACTAAAAAAGGTGACGTCTGAAAGTAGCAGATTGCCCTGGATTTGATTTAGGGTTCAGAACTATTCATTGAATAAAATCTCAGTAAGCTAGACTGAATTTTAATGAGACAAAGTTCAAGAAGAATATATTCATGTTTATGGGATGAATGGCAGACCATGAGGGACAGGGAGCTAAAGTGGAGGGGGGTGGCTGGAGGCTTCGGGGTCAGTAGATTGAAACCAAGCAGCTGTCGAGGTTTGAAAGAGCCAGGGCATGAGTGCGTAACCTTCGCTCACAATAACACCAACGCAGACACACTTACAGCCGGAGCCAGAGGCCGAGTAGAGGTCCTCGTCATCGTAAAAATCATCTCTTGTCGAGCCTTCGTCATCGTCGGACTGAGGCCACGTCTGCGCCTGTTGGGAAGACAGAGAGGGAGGGAGGTGCAAGTGACAAAGATTAGAGCCGTTCGTCACGAAGAGCCAAGCTGTTCGTCAGTTTATTCGAAAGAGAAACCACTTTGGCAGATTACGTCCACACACAGACATGCACGCAGCTGTCTGAGAGGAGGTGTGGGCTGCATTATATGTCGGACAGGGTAACATCTGTCAGTCTCTGGCTCTCTGGAGGAGCATAGTTAATGAGTTGATCTAAAGCTGGGATTCAGGCAGGGAAACATCAAAGCTTTTTCAGGGGGAGAAGGAAAGGAGAGGAGAGGAGGTTTAGTGAGTCTCTGCTTGTAAGTGATGCTCAGACTGCAAAGCACCAAAGGACAGGGCTGCAATTAAATTCTGAGGTTAGCACTCTCCTTTACCATACATTATGGGGGGGCTTAAAGTAATATTTTCTAAAAATGTACAAGAAAGCAGGAAATTTAAAATAAATATATACATTTTTTGAAATCGCAATACTGAACAGATGCCACCAGAAAACTGCACAGTTAATGACTTAAATAAGTAACTAGCTATATTTTCTGATTAAAATTGACTGTATACATTTAGACGCTGAGCATTCTGAAAATGCAGCAATCATCCTACATTTCCAGGAGAAAAAAATAACTCTTTACAGATAGGATGTATGTATCTATATTAAAAAAGAAAAGTCAAAGTGAGTTGCTGCATGTTTGCCACCTTACAGATTTCTTTTGTTTGTCAAAATCACATGTCGTGGGTTGAACCATTTGACCCATAGAGAAAACCAGAGGAAACACAACATGTTCAAATAATGGTTTCATTGAGGGAAGTGATCCAAAACCATATGGCTCAATTTGTAAAGGTTATTGTCTAATAAACGGTCACTGTATCTGTGAAGGGCCAACCAGAGTCACTAAATCTTATTCAGGTCTATACTTTGTTTAGGCCACTCAAACCTTTGCATTCCATGGTGGACTTTCTGGTGTGCTTTGAATTCCTGTCCTGCTATAGAACCCCTGTTATCTCAGGATTGAATTTATAAGATGTTGGTTGTTCTGTCGTTTCCCAGAGTTTTCAAGAGTAAAATCCATGATTCCAGTAGTTATGTTGGGTCTTGAAGCAAAAGAGCAGCTCCATCCATCACACCACCACCAAGTTTGACTGTAGATATTTAGATGTTTGACATAAGACACACCTTCCAAAATCTTCTACAGAATATTTTCAAAAAACCTCCAGGGGTCATCAAGTTATATTTTAGGGTGAAATATATAACTGACCTTTGTGTTCCTTTTGGTCAGCAGTGGTTTTAGTCTTGGAAATTGTATCGTTTCCTAGTCCCACTTGTTTCTCTTTGATTTTCAACTTATTTTATTTAATATGAAAACAACAAGAATGAATAACTCTGGTTATCTTTGCTTGAAGATCGTTTGAAGATTGGAAATTTGTAAGAATCAGAATCAGAATCAGGTTTATTGCCAAGTAGGTTTTCAGACTTACAAGGAATTTGCCTTGGTGTTTAGTGCACAACACAACACTTCTATGAGAAGCAAGAATAAAATGTAGAGATAAATGACAATGTGAAAAGGAATATTTCCCCCCAGCTCTGCATGAAACAAAACTGACCTGCAAAGGGACAAAATTGTAACTGGACAAGCGCATAAAAAAATAGCTGTTTTCTAAAATATCTAAAAATAATTACAATACAAGTTCCTGTTTTTAAAACATACAAAAAGCAGCTGTATGCATGTTTTGGGAATGTGTTTTTAACACTTTAAGGAAATGTTTTTAAATGTGGTTGACAGATGTTGAGGTTAATTAATTGGGGATTAAGTAAGACGGGATAAGAAAGGTTATTTTTAACTTACTTTTTGGGGCTGAATAAAAAAATTGTATTATAATATTGTATTTTAAAGGGATCTACTGCAAGCAAAACCCCTTCCCTTTCAAACAAGGTGAACCCAAGAGGCAGGGGTATGAGACATATTTTCTTGCTAAACAGGTAATCAATGAGTTAATCACCCAACTAATTCAACACGATGAGAGTCTTTAGGTTTTTCCTAAAGAGGCTCTAGCTGAATGCTCAGGAACAAAAGCATCTGAAATGCAAAGAAAGGTTCCTAATGAAAGATAAATCCTTAGTAAGGCTTACACAGGTCATCATGATCCGCTCTGTTACGACATTCGCTGAAAAATAGGATCAAACCAACATCAAAAAACATCTTCAAATCACATAAAACATCAGAGATTCATTACCAGATACAACCAGGAGACTTATTTATGTCTTACTGCGTTAACATCGTTAAAAACTAAAAATAAACGAAAAATAACTTGCCGTACATTAGAGATTACATTCAGTGAGAAATGATTTCACCCAATCCTCTGCACCTCCAACCTTAATCTAGGTCTGTTTAGACGGAGCCAGTGAGGGTAAAACGCGGGGGTCAGGCAGAGGGTAATCGAGGATCGCTCTGATAGTTGAATCTCTGAAAGGGACGACCCCGTATTCCCAAACATTACGAGCTTGATCCCTCCTCCTTCCTCATTCATCTCCCTCTTTTTCTCATGACCTTAATCCTACATCCCTGCGATATTTAACTCACCCTTCAGCACTCAGAGGCTTTTCTCATCACAGAGGGTCAACTGCTTCCGCCGTCGCACAAGTGCTGCTGTGCAATAAGAGAATCCAAATGACAGCACATATGTGGAAATCTGTGTTGAGACAGTTTTGATTTGTTTTCAAGGTCACAAAGATTATTTATAGAAGATTTGTATCAGTATGAGGAAAGATGTTTGCTAAAGTCCAACAACCTTCATATTATACCCAAATGACTCTAATCATAGTTTCTGTTTTCTATGCAGTTTCTTTAAATGGAGAAAATAATGTGATTTTAATTAAAAAGTAGTTAAACTCATGCATCTTTATATTTATTATCCCTGTGAACATGTTCTTGCTGAGTTTGCAGGGAGCAGCTTTATGGAAATGAGGATTGTCCCAGCTCTCAGACCTTCTGAATCAAAACTAGCTATATTGTGTTAACTTTAAGCAAAGACCGTATTATTTTACACCCATTTGACAAAAATGTTGGTAGATGAACTGGAGACTTTTTCTTAAAATAATTCCAATGAGCTAATTCACTCTTGAGAAAAGATTTGGTCTTAAATCATCTGGATACAGACAAGAAAAAGAAAGTACAACCTTTCTGCTTCTTATGGATTTAAGCCAGGTGCTGATAATGAAATCGAATTAACAAATCAATCATCAGCAGGTGTGACCACCTCTTTGAGAGCAGAAGTGTTTGCTAGTTTGATCTTAATGCTAAAAAGAAAAAGGAGAAACAGCTGGAAATGATTTTGAAGAAGCAAGAATCATTAAAGTGAATAGCAAAGAATTTAGTAAGACATATAAGAATAATTTTCAAACAATGCAATGTTTATTGTATATTAAAGAAAAAGATCTTTCCAAACTGGAAAACTTTAAAGACTAGAAATTGATGTCCTGCAAATCCCCCTCCTTCCTAAGATCAAACTTTTAACGCTTTGAGTATTTATAAATGAAATCTTCAGTTCGGATTAAAAATGTTCACGTTCAAGGGAGTACAATTAGAAAAAGGCTCAAAGCTTGGAAAATTGAGTCTGAAAGCAGAATTACAACCTCATTAAGTGAACGATCTTGTTTTGGTTAATAAATGCAAAATAGGGATGCTTGGTCATAGAAAAAAAAAACAATATCATCATTTTGCTGAAAAACAAACATATAAAATGAGCCCAAACTCGAAAAATAATCAAGCACTAAGGTGTCAAGGTCCCAGGAGTTTACTATTAGTTCCTTTGTACACCAAAGCAGTGTAGATTCAGACCGTTTAATCAGACAATGATCCAGCATCAACAATGAGGAAGATTTATAACAGATTTACTAAAAAACAGAGAAGGGATAGAAACAATACTGTAGAGAAAAGTGGACCGAAAATGCTTCCAAAAAATATGATGGAGAGGTAAAATAACTCAGAAAATAATTTTCTAGAAGTAGTTCTTTCTACAAGCTATGAATTATGGGTTAGTTACCTCTAAATTTGTAAATATGGTTAAGTCCGGTATGGTTTGATGTTTCAGAGATAGAAACTAATGCAACAATTTATGATGGAAAGAAGATATGGAAATGTTGTTCGTCAGAAAAGACCAATGTCTCCGACCATCCTTTTAGAGTTTAAGTCTTCTGATAACCAAACAGGGTTTAGAAAGGACCCATAGACTGGTGCATCACACTCTAACATATTTAAAAATTAAACTGAGCCGGAGCCTCCAGCAAACAAGAGTAGACATTATTTTGAATCATGATCATACTTCATGTTTTGTTTGTAAAAAAGGCAACATTGTCCCCACAGTTTAGCTGCATGTTTTAAAACTGTTACAATATTTTTGTCTCACAGTCTAATTTAGTTGTACAACAGGTCAGTGTCAATGTTTTTCCATCTGGCTCAAAAAACAAGGAAAGTATTATATTTAAAGCTCCAAATACCTCATCCGCAAAACAGTGGTTAACACCAAGAAAGCCATGTTCATTTAATATAAGCAGTCTGTGGTTAAAAAGAGCATTGTTTAAAGACTGCAGCTGAACAAGTGATCAGCCTCACCACCATCTTTCTTTCATGCTGTCGTGCCTTATCCTCTGCATGCCTCCAAGTGTTGTTTGGTTGACATGTTAAACAGAGAGGAAACAGTGTTGGCAGTAGGAATAAATCTGTATTATGGTCATGCTGATGTCTAATCAAGGCTTCCTTTTGGGCTCTATCTGCTGAAACACTATATTACTAAAAGTATTTGCTCACCTGTCTTGAGTCACATATGAGCTTATGTTACATCCCATTCCTAATCCATAGAGGTTCAGTATGACATCCATCCAGCCTTTATAGCTAGGACACCTTTGACTCTTCTTGGAAAGCTTTCCACAAGGTTTGGGAGTCTGTTTATGGGACATATTATTACTTCAGAAGATCATTTGTAAGGTCACACACTGATGTGGGACAAGAAGGCCTGGCTCTCAGTCTCCACTTTAATTTATTCCAAATTTGGTCTAGAATCTGTGAAGGCCAGTCAAGTTCATCCGCACCAGACTCTGCCATCCATGTCTTTGCTTTGTTCTCTGGTCCAAAGTCCTGTTAGAAGAAGAAGGGATCGGCTCCAAACTGTTCCCACAAAGTTGGGAGCATGAAATTGTTCAAAATGTCTTGGTGTGCTGAAGCATTCAGGGTTCCTTTCACTGGAACTAAGGGGCCAAGCCCAGCTCCTGATAAACAACCCCACACCATAACCCCCCCCTCCACCAAACTTTACACTTGGCACAATGTAGTCA